>JAMXBD010004055.1:0-86984 GCA_024138025.1 Combretum micranthum | reverse complement strand
CACTCCAAAACTCATGTTTTATGTGAAAAAATGAAGTATATAGGTGATAGGTATCATTAAGCAATGATGTTTATAAGTTGAAATGAGTTTGATGAGATTAATGTGTAAGACAAGAAATAGAATCAAGATGAGAAAATTTGAATTAGTAACCAATTTGTGAAATTCGTAATTTTGAGTGAAGGCCATTAGAACACCTATTATCCAAGTTCAAAATGAAAGTTTTATGTATTAAATGAAGTCCTTAAGTAATAGGTACCATAAAGTCTTAAATTTTAATGCATTAAACAAGTTTTTCCCAAGAAATCATTCAAAAAGTGGATTTTCTAAAAATTCAGATTTTGAGTAAATCATATTGGAAAACATATTTGCAAAGTGTAAAATGTAAATTTTTGTGTAAGAATGAAGTCCTTAATGGTTATGTATGATTGAGCCCTAATTTTCTAAATATCAAATGACTTTTACTTAAAGGAATCACTCAAAAACTAATTTTTGTAAAATTCGGATTTTGGAATCAACCCCACTTGAAAACATGTTTACCAAGTGTAAATGGAAATTTTTATGAAGAAATGAAGGTCATAAGTAGTATATATAATGAAGACTCAATTTTGACAAAAATAATTATATTTCTTAATTAACAAATCCAAAACAAATGAAAATGATAAAAGTTAGAAAACTAGATTTTTCATAAGTAATTATTATTATACTCTTGCAAAATAAAAAGTTATAAAATTTTCTTTTAGCAAAAATCGTCAAGATCATGATACATTAAGCTCATCTCATGTCACTCATGTTAGGAAATCACTCATATTGCATGTATAGCTAATTTATATAGTAGGAACATTACAAACATTTACAAAACTACCTTTCGGAAGTTGAAATTGTTGCTGCCCTAATCTGATCCGAACTTTTCAAAGCTTCAAATTTTTCAAAACTTGAAAATAATATTAGAATTAGATATATCTTTTGAAGTAGATAGAAATCGATATATAATTTGCGAGATTCCGAGTTAAAATGACCAAGTTATGGCCGTTTTAAGTTGGAATTCCCGCTTAGGACGAGAATTATGAATTTGATAGTTCGTATAATATCGTTTAGATTAGTTTGAGTTGAAATACTTATTAGAGTATTTCTTCATTTTTAGGAGATCCTGAGATCGACGATTCCCTGCCACTGAATTATTATTAATAGAAGACCGGTGATCCCATGGCCGAGTGAGTTTTCTCCTTGTTTTGTTACCTTGATTGTGCTTGTAGTTAGTTGCATTAGAATTATAGGAACAACATAAAAATCGATATGAATGGGGATGGGATATATGATGAGGCTGTGATGAATGTATGCCAAAAAATACTAAAGCATATCGAAACCACGATTTGATTGGATAACTGCACTGTTCATATTATTTCTGTTTTGCGTATGATTTGGCTGGTCACTCTAAAGAATGTATAAATATTTGACCTAAGCAAAAATTAAACTGGTCATGCATCGCATCGGACATATTGCATTTGGTAGCGTGCTACTCCTACGCAGGTCGATCAGTATGGTCCGAGGACTCGCTTGGATAATGAGACCGAGATCAAAGCTCATTCATAGGAAACTAAGGCGCATCGGGGATGCACTCCATGTGTGAGCCTAGCCGAGGCGAGTGCTATGAGCCGAGGGCTTGGGGACTAGCAGCAGTCGTGTAGACTTCAATACCATCCCTAACCCAAGTCGGAGGGCGTAAATCCGTTCTGTGTGTGGTTCCGGATACCCATACATAATTGCTTGCTCATGTGTTTGTTCATGCATAGCATATGACTGATTTTAACTTGTTTGTTATGGTACGGAACTAAGGGAATTCTCACTAAGCTAGTGTAGCTTATACCCCAATAGTTGCTTAAATGAGCAGGTTATTTCAAGAATGCAAAGTGGGGACCGAATTGGTTGGAGCCGGAAATGACTCCGGGATTTCGGCAAAGAACACGAACGTTGAAGTTACCAGCTAGTTTTATTATTTGCCTTGTAATAGTTTTACATAGTAGAATCTTTTGATGAAGTGTAATTGCAGTTTAATGATTTGTATTATGAAGTATAGTGATTTGTATCTGAAGTATAGTAATTTGTATTTCCTTTACATTGTTACTCAAGCTATATCAACGTAAAATGTATTACTCCGATGAGTCTCCTCCATGTGTTAGACGCCTTGTACATAGTATGGAAGCCTTCGCATGACTGAGGTGGTCATTCTTAGGCTTTAATATTGTGTACGGCGGACTGCCATGTTTAGGGTACCCTTCGGGGCGTGACAATTATTGTGCATTGTTACCACTCCACATCATCTTTCATCCAATCACACACATGATCTGTTAAACATTATCACCCATCATCCATGTAAATACACACATCCAAGATCTTAAATACACAACATACAAACAACACACATAGTTTATTCCCATATACATATACCATTTACCTACACCATACATGTACATACACTCTTGAAAACTACATGCAAGCTTGAAGATAGAAACACACCTTAATACACCATGCTCCTATACATAATCTACATATACCTAGCTTAGATTAATATAGACATCACCTCATACTCCATATATCCTCCTAATCAAAACACATGATAGATAACCCCATTCCTTCTCATTGCTTAGGATACACACTACATTCCATCATTTCATTCACTCCATTAGCATTCATGGGACAGAACTTCACACATTCGATTCCATACAACACAACAGCAGTACACTTTATCCCATTCCTTTTACTTACCACTCCATTTCCCATTGATCACCCATACACTTGAACATGTCTAAACACTATACCCATACATTTTTCATTCAACTACAATACTACAAGCATTGTTTAATGTGCATTTTGATGAGTAGAGTTACACCTTAAAATTTAAGAAGATATTCTAGCAAATTTTACGTGTTTTCTTCTCCTCATCCTTTATAATGAATTGTGCTCAGGTTATTTCCATCAATGGAATCATGTTTTTGAGTATGAGCTAAACTAAGTTTAATGGGATTATGTGATGGGTTGAAGGATTTGCTTAGTAATTGAATTATTTTTATTGTAGGTCTTGTTGAATTAGAATTTTTATTATTTCTATTTCAATGTTCATAAGATAAAAATTTTTCTATGAACAAACTCAATAATAATTACAAAGTAATGAAAGGAAATCTGGATTGAACCATCGCATAATTCTACACATGCGATTGAAAGAGTTTCTTAGAGGAATTTAGTGATTAGTGCATTGAAAGAATTTGAACACAAGTTTATGCTTAGACTAATTAATTTAGAAACTACTAGATCAAATAGATTTTTATGATAAGAAAAACTTGCATGTAATCATAGGACAGGAAGACAAATCTTATGTATTAGATCAACTGCTAAGTGAGAAGTTAAAAGCCTAGTAAGAAACTTATAGGTTTTAATGCAATTCTAGATTTCTATTGATTAAAAAGAGACTTTAATTAATTAATCTAGCGTTAGAAATTAATAATCCTGAGAAAGATATTAATTTAAACCAGGAATTCCACCAATCAAGTGATTGATTATCTCAATTAATTATTATTGGAGTAATTACCTAGATAGTCTTATAATTAAATTAAATAAATATTCTTTGTTGTGAAAATTGTTTTACAAAAATCTTATCTCCAATACTTGGGAAACCTTTCCATTAAGAGTAAAGAATTTGAAATCCAAAATAAACTTCTTAAATATAAAAATTGATAATTCTTTGTTATCTTATTTACAATACATGAACAAACCTTTTTATTAAAAATAAAAATTTAGAAGAAATCATTTACCTAATTTTTCTCATATGTCAGAACTTTATATATTTTAAAAATGATACAACTTAGAAAGATTTTCTGCACAAACACATAAAGATTCATGTTTTGGAAAATAACTAGTTAAAAGTAGTTTAAGATAAAAATGAAATATTCTTGGATTCAAATAAATATAAAGCCATGATTTTCTTGAGTTTCACATTTATAAAATCTAAGAAATGAGATTTTATTGAAAAACCAAACTTAAGAAAAATTCAAGAGAAATGCATTTAGAGTATTATGTTACAAATAATTAAAACCCATGTCTTGTAAAATAAATTATTAAATGAAGTTTTTAAAATAGTTATAAGACCTCCAAGGTTTCGAAATATATATATTAAACCATGATTTTTTTTAGTCTCATCTTCATAAAATTTAAGGTAAAAATTTTTATTACAAGTCTAAAAGGTGATTTTCATAGAAATCAATATTACTACTTTCTACAGAAGATTGTTTACACAATTTTTTATTTTGGAACAACATCACTAGGATCATGAACCTAACATGAAATAATATAGCTATTATACGATTTCTAAAGACAAAAACATTTTTATGATTCCTTTAGAGTTTGAATGAAGTAAAATTTTGAGAAAAAAAAAAAAAAAAAGGGCTAAAGGTTCAGGATATAATCTGTATCGATCCATTCCAACCCTCAAACAACCTTAAATGTTAAAAAAAATAGAAATAGATAGATCTTTCTAAGTAGGTAGAAAACGACTATTAATATGCAAAATTTTGAGTTAAAATGAGCAAGTTAAGGCCATTTTAATTTGGAGCATCCATAAGGGGAAAAATGATGCAAATAAAATAAATAGAATTATAAATTTAAGTAGAACCTCTATGAAATACTCATCTCAAGTATTTCTTTTGTCTAGGTGATGAGGAATACAAGATTCCCTTTCCCAATGATTGTTTCGACTAAGCGAACTGCGATATGGATAAGTAAATTTTCCCTCATGAATTTGTTACCTTACTTGTGCTTGTAGATAGTTGCACTAGATTTATAAGTACAAGATAAAATGAATATGTATAGGGTTATGGGATATTATGTATACATTTCTATGAATGTGTGACAACGGATGCTATGTATATCGAAACCAACAAGTGATTGTTTAAGTACATCATTAATATTACATGTTGCATATTCGTGTTTGATAGATGTTGATCACCTTTAAGTATACTTTAAATTATAATCAGCTTCGATATAAATTATGTAAACCCCCGAACTTTTCATAACTCTTGGAAAATAATTCTGAAATTAAAATACCAAATCGAAACCCTAAAAGCTAACCCAAGTTAAAACCAATCCCTAAACAATATCAAATATGAAATTTCTTAGCCTTAAGAAAAAGGGAACCTTCAAAAAAAAAAGAAATTTAATCATCGATCGACTCAAATCCCAAACATGAGACAATTCATTTATCCGATCCCTAACACATAAATTGAGATGAAATATCTAAATAATACTCAACAACAAAATTATAGAACCTTAAGTCTTTTGGTTAATTCTGAAATAAAAAAATCTAAATTAATACCAAAAGTCAAACTGAGTCATAACATAATCCTAGACTCGATTAAACAATCCCGGTAACTGAAAAATATTAAATAAATCAAAAAAATAAAGTAAAACACAAATTTTGGAAAAAAAATATATAACACGATCAATAAACCCAAAATTTTATGATCATACAAATAAATCAAAAAGCCATAAGTCAAACCGGAACCTTAAAAGTCAACAAAGTTACAACAAACCTTAGTCTTTAGATCCAGTAATCCCGTGCTCATAAACTCTAAACAACAAAATCGAGATAATTGTGGATAATAGTTCGTAATAATATACGAAAGCTTAAAAATATCAAATTTGCTAATTTTTAGTGTATTTCGGTTCCAAACGGGATCAGTTTTCGAAAAAACGTGCCCTGGTACACAGGATGGTAAAAATACTCTAATAACACCGTTAAACTCGTAATAATATAAGGAATCCAAAAATATCAGTTTCATAATTTTTCAGTAACTAAAAATATCAGATATCGCATTTACACACATATTTTCTTTACTACCGATATATTATTAGTCTTATTTTCTATTCATTGTCTTTTTCTACTATTCATATAAACACCTCAAGTTGTAGACATTACAACTCACCACATGTCCTTCTCTTATTAAGAACACGTTAAGGCTATAAGACACTATATCACAATTATACCAAATTTAATCGCCAAAACTCACAATTGGTTTACTTTAAAACATTCCATAAAAATAATCTCTTTTGTTTATGAACTAACAAAAATCCAAAACAATATGTCATCAAACCAATAAAAACCTGACAAACTAGTCTCATAAGATTTTCAACAACTAATAACAATCAAATGTAAAATCCATTTCTCCACTATATCCAACACTCTAAATCTACGAGTCCTCAACTAGATAATCAAGTCCACTATTGCCATCCCCATGATCTACATATAGATCATACCCAGATAGATCATAAACAACTTCCTCTTCACCTGTACCTAAAAATTTAAAGGAATAAGCGAAAATGCCTAGTACGCCATACCACAAGCAAATACACATGAACATGCCATACCACAAGCAAATACGCATGAACATGCCAACATACATCACATACATTCCTAAAACTAATGCAACAGGCATAAATTATTATCTTTAATTAGTGAAACAAACAGCACAATTTAGAACTATATGCATCAAGAGCTATAAATAGAATTTTCCTCCTCTCTTTGAAATAGAATGAAATCCTAGAATTTTTGAACGCACAGTAAAAATGAAAATAACGTTCTGTAAATTTTTTTTTACTTGTGTTTTTGTTCTCGTTCTCGTTAATTTGAATTTTTTAAAGAGAACAATTAGTGCTTTGTTTCAAAATTTGTTGATATACTCTAAACGAGAGTTTTTAAGCACTGTTTAAGATTTACAAAAGTTATTTATCTGCTCGATTAAGGAGCTCAGTTTGTAAAAAGAATTTATAAAATTCCTAAAGTATTTTTTTTTGTAAATTTGCTAAAATAGGAGCGTTTCTTTATAAAGGAAATTTGTATATTTCCTTAAGAGTTTTTCAGTTTGTAAATCTACTCATATAGGAGCTGTTTGTAAAAAGTCCTCAAAGGAGACATTTGTAAAAGAAGTCCTCATAGAGACAAAGTTAAAAGTCCTCAATGGGTGGCATTCAGAAAAGTCTTCAGTAGAGGCAAAGTGAAGTCCTCATGTAAGGCATTGAGAGAAGTTTTCAGTGGGAGGCATTTGAAGTCTAGTCTGGAGTTACCAGCATCGTCCTAATTGCGATGAAGCGGGAAGTCCTCAGTAAGAGGCATTTGAAGTCTGGTCGTGTGTTACCAGTACAACACTTGATTTATCAAGTGGAAGTCCTTTGTGAAAGGCAATTGTAAAAGTCCTATTGTGATAGGCATTGTTGTAATTCCTCGTCTAAGAGGTGTATTGATTTTGGAATAATCAATATAGTGGTAAAAGTCCTCTTTGAGGCATTTGCACCATGAAGAGTAGGCAGTGAGCCGAACTTTACATTAAATCCTTGTGTTGCTTCTCTTTCTCTCTTTCTCTCTTTCTGAGCTTCCTTATTTCTACTTATTTATTAATAAGTTTTAATTAGTTTATTTCACTGCATTTGTTTATTTTAATTAACTCTTGTCTTATCTTAGTTAATGAATCTAGTTTGATAAAACAAAAAAAATTTAATACTTAATTCACCCCCCCTCTTAAGTATTCATTGTGTATTATTTCTAACAACAAGTCCATAAATTCAACATATAACCACCAATCAACACTCCTCAATTAAGCAACACAATAAATGTATTAGAAAACATACAAACCAAATTGTTTTCGGTGGAGAAAAAGATCCCTCAACTTGGCTGACATTTTTGTGGAGACAGCAACCACCCCTTGCATATATATACAACCTTAAGGAGCTACAAAACAAAGCTTTAATAACACAAAAACAACTCACAACAATAGTTCAAAACAAAAAGCAACAACACATACAAAACACATACTGACACTCACTAATAAGCTTCAACAAGAATCACAAATTCAAGCTTGGAAAACCAACATAGAAAGGTTCATATCAAACTTTGAGAAAGGGTTTAGCAACACTACACCAGCTCAAACAAGGTAATTCTTCATTATAAAACTCCATACAATATGTAGAAGTTAGAAAATCATGTGGCATGAGGATTATAAGATGTTATATATATTAATATATCACCTATAATACATGTGGAGCATAGAAAAACACTTAGAAATAGCTTAAACGAAGATATAATACATAAATAAAATAAGAAAAATAATTTACGAACAGAGAAAAAACAAAGAAGATGATTGTCATGTCCTGAAAAGTATCCTAAATGTGGCAGTCCGCCACATATAATATCAAGATTTAAGAATGACTACCTTAGTCATGCGAAAGCCTTGGTATTACATGTAAGACATCTAACACGGTAATAGGAGATGCTTTTGGGAAGTGTGGTCTAAGCAAGTAATAATGAACGTACAAGAATGTAGAAATAAGATAGATCATAATATTAACAATTAAAGGTCTATCACATGATTCTTAGGGGCATACCCCCGCTAAATTCCAAGGATCGAAATAACTAAAAGTCTTTACAATAATTTAAATACTACATCAAAATATTTTAAAGGAATTCCAATCTAACCTTCAAGTAGATTTCCTTCAAACGCTACCAAATGAAAACTTAAATAGATAAAAGGAGATATCGGGTACAAAAACAGGTGTTCCTGTGAATAAAATATCTATAGGGTTGTAAACTTATGAGCTTTGTGAGTATAATCCCAGTAATCATACTTGAAACAAAATAACAATCAAGTTTATTAAATAAGCAAATGGGATGCAACAAGTACGTGAGCATATAAGACATATGATTTTCCGGGAATCATATGTTGAATGAATTAAGCCCTTCATTCGGGTTAGATATTTCGGCCCATTACGGCCACTACTTCATTTAAAAACCATTTTTATAGATTGTACTGGCTCCTATACGCCATAAAAAACATGTAGTTATTACCAGCTCCTACTAACCATCAATTTATATAGTTTTTACTAGCTCCTACTCGCCACATACATAATATACCGGTTATGCCTACCACCATTATCATACACTTGTCTCACCAATTGTATAATAGCGAATGCAATATGACTCAATATATGAAGTGCATGTATAAGCTTTTATTTAAAGCCTAGCTGTTATATTTTAATTTCTTACAAGTGATCAATCAATTTCAAATACTTCAACGTGCTAATAAACATACAATTTATAAATTCTTCGATATACTTAATATTCTTTCCATATGTTATCATACATCTTCAATTTTATCTTTCCTTAAGTCTAATGCAACTAAATTTACAAGCACAAACATAAGCATAAAAATAAGAGAAGTAGACTCACTCAGCCATGACGATACTCTTTTAGTCGAAGTAGTCCTTGGGGTAGTATACGTCATCATTCTCAGTTCCTAAACAAAGGAAATACCCAAAATGAGTATTCCATGAAATTTCTAGTCAAAACTTCCAACTCTATTCTCTAGTTGTAGTAAAATTCGTGTAGATGGAAATTCTAACTTAAAATGATCATAACTTGCTCATTTTAACTTGGAATTTTGTATATAAATACCGTTTTCTACCTACTCGGAAAGACCTATCCGTTTCTAAGGTTATTCTTATCATAAAAAGTCATTTAGGTCTTGAAACGATAGGGTACAGATTTACCACGAAAATTTGTGTTTGTAAAACTTAATTTTGTAAACTTTTCTTTTTAAAAAAAAATAATTGTACCAAAATATAGATATTATTATGGTTAGAAAAACATTTAAAATGTATATATATATATATATTAAATCATATCATATGTATGAATTTAATGAAGTGCAAAGTTTTCTAGAAATTTAGAAAAGCTAAACTTTTGAAAATTTCTACTTAACTTGTTAGAAAATTTCTTCAGTTATTTTAAGTGAGTATTTTCTCCTTCTTAATTCCATTTCCTTAGTCGTTTAAATTTCAAAAGAATGATTTTTGTTTTTCTAAGTTTTTTTTTTATAGTTTAATTTCTAGGGATTGAGAGGGTAGTTTCTAAATACTTTTTTAGAGTAGTTAGAATCTATCAAACTTTATACTCTCTTAACATTTCCTAAAGTTTATTTCATTAAAATGATTTCCTAAGTTGTTTATTAATTTTTATTCCTTAAAGTTTTTTATCCTTATAAAAGAAATTTTCTTGGTGTTTTGTCAAACTAGTCTATTCATTCATATTCTAGAGTATTGGTGGAAAAATGAAGTTTAAAAATTTTCCATTTTATGATTTTGTAAAGTGTATGTATGTATTATCTAAAAATTCCTATGTTCTTTGGTTACTAAAATTTATGATGAACTCCTCTAAATTTTTAGAAAAGATTTGCTAGAATAGATTCCTAAGTTTTTATGAAAAATCATTTCTTTCAAATTTTATTTTAGAAAAGAACTTCCATTTAAGAAAACATTTCGTTCTTTATCTTTGTTGAGACAACAATCAATATGTTCATGCACGATCATGAATATGAAATCATGAAATTATGAAAAATAAGAAAGACATAATAAGTAATATAATAAATAAGCTTAGAAATATCAAGTATTGGAACCTTAGCTTCAACAAGGTATCCCGAGACTAAGAATAGACTAGTCCCAAAATGAATAAAGAAAAGGTTGTTTTGACTTGATGAGGATAAGTCTAAGACTAGAGACTAGTCTTAAACCAACATGAAATAAATAAATTGCATAACTTGGAAGTAAATAAATAACAAATGAGCTTATATGCTCTAAAGATTATATATAAGTACATAATTATGTTTAGTTAAATATATATAAAAAGTTAAAATAATATCAACATAATATGTGCAAAATATAATAACAACATAAAAATTAGAAAATAGATTTTCATAAACAAGAACAATACATGAACATAACGTAGCTTCTATAACAATAAGTTTAGGAAACTCACACCATAGTCATGTAAAATTACATGACATGATAGAAAGAAATGTGGAAAAAAGAATTTACCTAAACAGGATTTTGGAATAATATGTGTGTATGGGTTTTGTGTATGTAGAAGGGGATTTAAGAGTATTTTGGGAGGCTTTTGAGATGCAAATTTTAGAAAGTTGTGGTAGTGAATTTGTGGATAATAAATGTGTGAGTGAAGTGAAAGAGGATGGGGGTATTTATAGGAAAATGATGAATGAATTTTGAGTGATTTAAATAAAGAAAAATTGAAAAAAAAAATATGAGAGGGAGAAAGGGGGGAGAGGGGGGTGGCGGCGCCGGCCACATAGAGAAGAGAGAGGGAGAGATTTATTATTTTTTTTTGCAATTTTGTGTATTAAAAGAAATAATATGTAAGATAGATGTGCTATAAAGTTATGGGAAGGATAAAAAGTAAAGATAATATGTATATAAAGTGTAAGAGTAGGTGTTAGAAAAAGTAGAGATAAATGAATAGTATAGAATAGTAATGAGTAGTGTAATGTAAAGTAGACGTTACTAGTATAATAATGGCAGTAAAAAAATACGCGTATAATTGCGATATCTGTTATTTTTAGTTATCGAAAAATCACGAAACTAACATTTTTGAAATCCTTGTATTAAATCGATCCTAACGGTGTTATCGAAATATTTTTACTATTCCAAGCTCCGGGATATGCTTTTCGAGAACTGATCTCGTTTGGATCCGAAGGACACTCGAAATTCGCAAATATGATATTTTTACGTTTTTTCATATTATTACGAACTATTATCACTAATTATTTCAACTTCATTTTCTGGGGCTAAAGAATACGAGAATGTCATATCTAAATTCTAGGATATGTACTAATTTTTTGTTGACCTTTAGAGTTTCCAGTTAACTTTTAATTATAAGATTAAGCTTTAAATTAACCGAAATTTTAGGGGTTTACAATGATGAATAGTACTTTACATTGGTCCTACACCACTGTGTACCGTCCAACGCTAGCGGCGTACGTGGATAAGCTAGTAGTGTTGAGGTAGTATTCCCTAGAACAGAAGCGGCATAATTTTTGAAAACAAGTAAAATTGAACGAACGCCAGCACCTGGAGATTCAATGCCAGCAATGTTGATTCCAGCGTACGATGTAACGCTGGCAATCTTTAAAGCCAGCTTTCCCTCGAACTCAAGTCTTGTAAATTTTACATGAACGCCGACAATATAGAGCTTAACGTCGGCGCTGTTTGAGCCAGCGTAGTGTAAAGTCTCTCCTGGAACGAATATGTTCATTATAATAATAGTAATAATAATAATAATAATAATAGAAGGTAAAATATTATAAATAAATAAATATAAATAACTTTAAGACTAGCAAGCTTAAAATAATTGTTAAGTGTTATATTTTAATAATAACCATTTACAACTAAAAGACATTTAACTAATTAAACAAAATAATTAGATTTTGATAATTGTTCAATAATTATCAAATATATAAGAATAGAAATTTAAATAAGTTAAAATTTTGAATAATGTAATACCTATATATAACAAGAAAATTATATAAAGAATATAAAAAGAAACAGGACGACACTAAACAATAGTAAATAAATACGAGTACTATAATGGGTCAAATAAGGAACAATGTAAAAATAGTGATGATAATAATAATTATAAAAATATAAGCCTATTAAATATGAATTTTTCGTATACTCAATAGATACATATAAATACCTAACAAGATCAAGACAAGCAAAATGAAAATAAATAATAAGTAGTAAATATTTGTTACCATAAAAACATAAAAAGACCAGTACAGGTAATAGAAATTAAAATAAATATCAAGATAGGAAACTTAGACAATCATAGAAGTTTAGTTGCATTTTCTACATTATGTTAATAAGTGTTTTGTCTTAATAAGTTACAATGAATTGTAAATAATATAAATAAAACTAATAAATCTTAAATGAATTATTTTACTAAGTGAAATCATATTAGGACGATTAAGCTAATTAAAGTAGATTTAGTAATTGAATTAGGTAATTAGTTTCGATCAATTCGACTTAGATTAATATACTAAGTGAAACCATAAAAATAAAAGAGTACGTAATTTCTAAAATACGTCTAATTTAGGATCAGTGTAACTTATAGTATACGTTATACTCTAATTAATATGCGAATATATTATTTCAAATATCTTATTTTCGAAACTAATAAAAGGATAGATTAATTAAATAATAAAATTGGATAACCATTATAAATAGGAAAACATCTCTTATAAATTCTATAACTTTGATTAAAGAAAATAATATATGTATATATAAAGATAAAATTCTTAGTTAAATAAGTAGAAAATATACTAGAAATAATAAATAGGACCTAAAGAATACCGTCAATATTGTTATATAAATAACAATAAATATCTATTATTCCATTTTCATAGGAAAAATAGATCGATTCTCGAATTTCCAGTAGCATATTCCGATAGTTTAGCGAAGACCACAAGTGAGTAACTTTGACTTTATCACATTGTTTGTGCTTGTAGTATAGCTGCATTTGAATAGTATATATTCAACTAATATGCATGCAGGATGAGGTATAATGCATGATGATTGGTGTATGATTGAATGCCAAATTATCATAATATAAGTGATAATTTATTGTATGATAATTACTATATGAAGCATGTTTATATTGTCTATGAATTGTATGATCACTTTAATCTTGACTAAACACTACTGGTATCATAAATGAAAATGGACATGCATTGCATTATATGCACATATTGCATTTTAAAAAGGAGGATAACCCCCATCGTATTAGCATTTCGGTTCTCTGATGACGTGCCTAGTTTTTCTAGATGACATTTTCCTAGTGCATCCAGGAGCACCTTTGTTCTGTTCTGTTCGGGAACTAACTGGTATCGAAGGAACGCCGCTCGTAGTATCGACATGAAATGGCTAATACTTAACGGTGTTTCTTTGTTCCAAGGATAAGAGTGAAATGTTTTAAAGTAATTTGTGAGAGTTTATGGCAATTCTTCCTTGGTTCTCTGATTCTCTTAAGCACGGTATATCACTCGTAATAGCTTCTTTCAAACCTCGATGAGAGGGCGTAAATCTATATCTTGTTTGGATTCTGGATTTCTAAACGTCCATTGCACATATGATTGATTGTTGCATGGCATACGCTTGATAACTTGTTTGTTATTGTTTGATGTGTGATTTGGTTAGGTTATCTCTTTGAGCCCGTGATTCGCTTACTCCCCAACAATTTTTGTGCAGGAATAATGCTAGCTAGGATTAGGCTAGGAATGTGTGAAGAGTGTTTTTCCACAAGACTTTACTGGAATTAGAAATGTAGGTTATGATAAACTTGGCATACAAAATTTGATAGTTTGTATAAACAAGTAAAAGTTGTAATTTTGTTACTTGTTACATGATTTTCTTTATTTGGTAGGGGATACCAATTTTTTGTGATCCTGGCAGATTATGGAAAAATCAGAATCCACAATGAAATTAGATAAATATCTTATATCTATATATATAATGTAAATAAATATGATAGAGTCTTGTAAATTCTGACTTGTAAGACGGTTCTCATATTACGGGTGGACACGTGGTATGACAACTTTAGATTAATCCTACTAAGCCCCCTTTTTGAGGCGCAACAAGATTTCCTTAAGAAATATTTTGTTTTAGTTATTTGATTTATGAAGACTATGTTATTACGGAGGTTTATCAGGGGAATGCCCCATAGAAGTTATAAGACCTTATATTTTGATGAATCATAATAGTATTGCTTTGATTATTCCGCTTCCATTTTCTTAAAATGCATAACTTCACCGGCCTCCTTTTATTGTGAATGTATGTCTTGTACCAATATGAAAGTTGAGTGACTAAGGTAGTCATTCTCAAGTTTTAATATTGTGTACGGTGAGATGTCATGTTTAAGGTACCCGTTAGAGCGTGACAAATTAAATGGACACGCATTGCATCCATTGAGTCACATGTTGAAGGCTGCTACTCTTGTGCGAAGAATCGGAAGGGCTGTCACGCCCCGAGGGGTACCCTAAACGTGGCAGTCCGTCGTACACAATACTAAAGCCTAGGAATGACTACCTTAGTCATGCAAAGGCTTCCATATCATGTACAAGGCGTACGTCACAACCAAGGAAACGCATCGGAGTAGCGCAATTTATATTGATAATAAATAAGTAACAAGGCAAAGAGAATACTTATCATAAAACATAAACATATTGCATTGCAATTCTTAGGGGCATGTCCATCTATTATCTTCAAATAAATATACATCACTATTCTTATAAGTCATTATATGTAAAGACCCTTACAAAATTACTTATCTTATGATTTTATTTCCTTCATAGAAGCTTAACCATCCTTCCATGATTTTCTTAATGTCATAATCCTCACTTTAAGCCACAGATATACCTGTTTCAACAAAATCTATAGGGGTATAAGCTACAACTAGCTTAGTGAGATATCCCTTTTCATTTGCACTATATTCAAACAAGTTTATTTAGATTTTCACTCATATGCTATGCACGCAATGCAATAATCACATGATTACGCAAATATATATAGTTATCCAAAAACCATATATAGAACGGATTTACCCCTCCGTATCAAAGGTTAGGGAATCGGGGTTGAAGGTCCTCGACCTTCTACTGCTAGTCCCCAGGTTCTCACCCACAGCGTTCGGTTGGCTCGGCTCTGAACCTAGAGTCGCTTTCCCCGAGCGATTTGGATTCTCTAGGAAGGAACATGGCCCGTGGCACCGCACGATCACAGCCAATCCAACTCTACGCGTAGGAGTAGCAGCCTTCCGAAATAGATGTGACTCGATGGATGCTATGCATGAGTTTTAGTTTTCTTAAGCCAAACCTTATTAAGGTTTATTAGGGGCGATCAATCAATTTAGCAAACAATAAACAATCATACAAGTGAGTAAACAAAATTATTTAAACAAGCAGTTTAGAGTTGCGATATTCTTAATTCTCATTTCACGCATAAACATAGAATCACACATAATCCCGAAATCCCCAAATATATCCGTTTTTATCTTTTCTTAGTATACTAATGCTACTATTTTACAAGCACAAGCAAGGTAACGAAATTAAAAGGAATAACTCACTCGTCCATTTGCGATCTTCTTAGTCGTAGTAATTCTCGGATAAGTATTCTCGTGTCCTTCGTCACCTAGACAAAAGAAATACCGGGATAAGTCTTCCATGGAATTTCTATCCTTGGAGATTCTAAACTTTACTTAAAATCGCGGTAAAATCGTATAAGAGGAAATTCCAACTTAAAATGGCCATAACTTGCTCATTTTAACTCGGAATTTCGCATATAATATACCGTTTTCTACCTATTCGAAAAGATCTATCCATTTCTAAGGTTATCTTTGTCATAAAAGGTTATTTGGATTCCAAAAATGTCAGGTACAGATTTAAAACGAATTTTCTAAACTTTTGCAAAAATCCATTTTCTAACTCAACTCCTTTTTAAAGAAAATCCTTTTGTAATAATATAAGTATATAAATATTATTCGATAAACACTTTTGAATATATAGGTAAGCTCACTTTGTATGCAAAAATCCTAATGGTAGTGTCTCAACAATTTATTTCATAAAACAATTCATTTAAACTTTAACTTCGAAAATTTCTTTTCAAGTATTTAAAGAAACTTTGTTATAAATGAGTATATTCTTATTTTATTTTCTTCATTCTTTTTCCATGGATAATTAAATTTTCTTGTAACCTTAGTTTTCCATACGTTTTTACTTTAAAAATCAAATTTATCACAATTATATTAAGTTGATGAAAACCTTTTCATAATTTTGTATTTAGGATGGTTTAAGGAAATGAGTCTTGTCTTCTTATATTCATTCCTAAAATATAAGCTTTTGTTTTCTAAAACTTGTTCTTTCATTTTTTTTGAAAAGAATCATCTTTATTGATAAAATCCATTATTGTTAATCTTACTTTATTTATATTCTTTTGAAAATAAGTTCTTTCTTTTAGAAATTTAAAAATCATTACTTTTCCTAAGTGGGTTCATAACTTTATGAGTTGATTTTTATATTAACTTTGAAAACTAGTTTGTTTCTTAGTTTAGAAAAGAGTTTAAGTCTTAAACTTTTAATATTAACGATTTATTTTTCTTAAAACTTAGATTACCTTAAAATACAAAGAAAATATTTATTGCTTATGTTTTCTTGTTAAAACTATCTTTGTTATTTAAGAAAACTTGAGAAAACTTGTATTACTCTATTTCTAGGTTGTTGATAGTAACTTCATGATTTTGTGATTAATCACTTAATCGAAATTCTAGCTTTGAGTTTATTTAGTAAAGTAAAATTTTATTTTTAGATTAGTTGAGACATTAACATTATGTAATTGCAAGTATTATGAGCATATAAAATAATAGGAACATAAGAAAATACTAGAAATAAATAATGAGCAAGAAAATAAAATATCAAGCATTAGGAACCTTAGATTCATCAAGAAATCCCGATCAAGTATTGGAGTCTTAGCTTCATCAAGGCATCCCGAGACTAAGAATGGACTAGTCCCGAAAGATTAAAGAAAATAAACAAAAAATTATTTTGACTTGATATGGACAAGTCTAAGACTAGAAAGACTAGTCTTAACAATAAGATGAAATAAGTAAATTGCATAACTTGAAATAAATAAATAACAAATGAGCTTATATGCTCTAAATATATATAATATACATATATATTATATATAAGCAAGTTATAGCAAAAGATCAAAATATAAACAAGTTAAATGACAAAGTATATATATGCATGAAAGTAGTTCCATGAACAAGAACCAAACATGATCTTAATGTGGTTTTCTTTAGTTTTTCAACCTAAGAACAACAAAAACCATATAAGGTTACTTGACATAAAAAGAATAGAATAAGAGTTCTTCATTACCTAAATGGAAGAAGAGTGTTTCTCTTTACAAGAAGTGAGTTCTTGTAAGATTATAGAGAGGAGTTTTTGGAGAGGATTTTAGCATAATTTCTTTGCTTTGGAATGGTGTGAAGAAATGAGAAGGGGAGAGGTGGTATTTATAGAGTTTTGTGAAGGAATTAAGAGTGAATTAAATAAAATAAAAATAAAATAAAATAGATATGAAAGAGAGAGGGTTAGCGTCGGTCCTAGCATAGGGAAGACAAATTTGTACAATTTTGATTAATTTTGTGTAATAAAGAAGTAATGTGTAAAGTTGATGTGAATAAAGTTGTATTGGAAATGAAAAAAGTAAGAAAATAGGTATGTAGATGTAAGAAATAGGTGTAAGAAAAAGTAGAGATAGTGAAATAGTAATGAATAGTACAAAAGTACTATGAATAGTAGACTAGACAATTAAAGTACCGGTAGTAATAAAAATACGCGTAATAATGCGAAATCTGTAATTTTCAGCTACCGAAAAATTCTAAAACTGATCTTTTTGGAATCCTTATATTTTTACGAGTCTATTGGTATAAACGGAATATTTTTAATATTTCGAGCTCTGGGACACGCTTTTCGAGCACTGATCCCAATTAAATCCGAAGGACACTCGAAATTCGTGAATATGATATTTTTATGTTACCCTACGTTATTACGAACTATTCTAGGCCATTAACTTAATTTCGTTTTCTAGGGTTTGAAAACGCGGGATTGCCGAATCTTAAACACTGGGGTTCGTTGTAGGCTTGTTGACTTTTAGGGTTCCGTTTTGATTTCCGATTTTACTAAGTTGTTCGTAAGATTGTATAATTTTTGAGTTTTGATCGTTTTATATTTTAAGCTCGACGTCTATGATTTATCTTATTTTATTTGTGATTATTTAATAGTTTTTAGTTCTCGGGATCGTTTAACCGAGTCTAGGGTTATGAGTTGACTCAGTTTGACTCTTTGGTGAAAATTGAAATTTCTGATTTTGAAATTTATCGAGGGTTTCACGATTTTGTTGTTTCGAATGTTGTTTCAACCGATAGTAAGCTCATGTCGAAAGCAACACTTAGCGGATGATCAAAAGCGATTGCTTGGCGGCTTAATGGAAAATGCTTGGAGGAAGATCCGAAAGCAAGGTCAATCAAGTAAATTTGGTATGCTTGGCGATGAGTGCTCACGAGCATGAAAACTTTTTAATTAAAACTACTTGAATTGAGGTTATGTATCACCAAACCCCGAATGGAGGGCGCAAATCCATTCAACATATAGTTCCCGGAAAGTTAAATGTCTGTTTGATGTATTTGTTGCATTACATTTGTTTGATTAATCAACTTGTCTGAATCTTGTTACAAGAAGTTATTTATGGAAATAGTTCTCACTAAACCTTTAGCTTATACCCAATAGATATCTTTTGCAGTTTCCCTACCTTTGGTTAAGGCCACGTGGACCTACGGGCAGGTAATTTTTTTTTTTGGTAATAGAAATTAGATAAAGTGTAGTATTAGTATTGATGTATAAATATCATGTAATAGATTAGTAATCAAGGGGATATGTCCCTAAGCTTGTAAAATCATTGATATAAATGAATGATTATTATGAGTCCTCTTTTCTTAAATGTGTTATTTATATCTTCTTAAACTTCTTAATTACATATATGGTCCTCTAAAGTTGTGAAAGTACGCCTTACACTTAATATAAAAGCTTTTGGGAATGGCTACGGTTGTCATACTTAAGCTTTAATATTGAGTGTGGCGGACTGTCACGTTTAGGGTACCCTTTGGGGCGTGACAGCATGCATAGCATATGCGTGTAGATTAATAAATTTGTTTGAATTTACGGTATGGATAAAGGGAATATCTCATTAAGCACGTTATAAGCTTATAACCCTACAGATTTTTGTTAAAATAGGTATGCTTGAGATTTCATTCAAGAAACGGGACATTATGGAAATCATTGGTGGATTTTTGAGCCTTCATGGAAGAATTGGGAGCATAAAATAAAGTTTTATTTTGAAAATTTCTTGATGAGTAATATGTGATATGATATTATTTTGGAGACTACATGGAGATACTACTATATTTTGATCGATTGAGGATATTAGTAGGGGTATGCCCTTAAGATTTGTACTTAACTTTATTTATGATTAATGATAAGTATTTTCTTGTCTTATTACTTAATTGTTATTAATATCAATTGTGTTACTCCGATGCATTCCATTTGTTGTGATGTATGCCTTGTACATGATATGAAAGCCTTTGTATGACTAAGATAGTTATTTCTAAGCTTTAATATTGTGCATGGCGGACTGCTATATTTAGGGAACTCCTTAGGGTGTGACACATAGAGTTGGCAAATACTTCAATATGGTACTAAAAAACAATTTGATTATAACCAATTCAAGCCTCGATATACATAGCATAGTTTCAACCAATATTATAAGTCACATTCACTTTCCATTTTTTATCTTTCCTTATTTCTAGTGCTACTACACTACATGCAAAAACATAAGTACGAAAATTAAGGAAATAAACTCACTCAACTATAATTCGGGCAATCACTAGTTTTTAATAGTCCTCAAGTTAAAAAACTTTCCTTCTTCATCACCTAAACAAGGGAATATCTAAAATGAGTATTTCATGGAAATTCTACTTAAATTCTTTCATTCTATTTCATTATTCTTGTCAAAATTCGGATTATGAGAAATTCCAACTTAAAATGGTCATAATTTGCTCATTTTAACTTGGAATTTCACATATTATTTTTTGTTTTCTACCTATTCGAAAATATCTATTTATTTCTAAGGTTATTTTTTAAATTTAAAGCTATTTAGGTTTTGAAATAGGTCGGTACAAATCTGACCCAAAAGTTTCAGCCCTTAGATTTACATTTTCACAAGTTCTACATCATCTAAATATTCTATAGCAAACACCAAGATGCTTATATAGTTGAAAAATCTTTTGATATATATATATATATATATATAAACTCATATTAGATGCATAATTCTAGTGATATTGCTCCAACAATGTTTTTTTTTTATAATACAATTTATTTTAGAAGTTTGAAAAGTGAATTGAGTTATTGGAAGAAAACTAAATTTTTTAATTTGTTCTAAGTGAATGTCTAATTATTATGACTACCATTTTATATTTTCTTAACTCAATAAAAATGAATTCACTCCTTAAAACTTGATTCTTTAAGTTATATACCAATTTTTTTTCTAAGTGAATTTTTAACTATTGAGTTGATTTTAAGCTTGACTTGGAAAAATTATTTTGTTCATAGTTTTTTTTTTTCAAAATATTGACATGAGCCATATAAATAAGTGTTTAAGAAAAATTTGTATAACAAAGAATTATCAATATTACAAATTTATGATAATTTATTTTAGTATGCTAAAAAGAATGTAATTGAACCATTAAAGCCTTAAATAAAAATTCCTCCTACGTGTTGAAAATCATTTCTCTTCAAATTTAGTCATATTTTTATATGAAAGAAATAACTCATTTTATCATTTTGAATTTTTTATTAAAACAACAACATCACATGCACGAATATGAATTTTGTCGCTATGTTATCAGATGAGAATGAATCCATGTAGAAAATAAAAAGAGATAGAAAATCAAATAAGCATGTAGGAACAAAAATGTGGAAGTCTTAGCTTGGTATCAAGAATTCCTAGAACTTAGAAATGGACAAGTTCTATGAAAATAAAAAAAAGCATAAGAAAAGCTTAAAGAAAGAAAAAAGAAAGAAAATGTAGAAGTCTTAGATTTTTATTCAAGTCTTCTCAGGACTTAGAAATGGACAAGTCCCATAAAGAAAAAGCAAGGAATAATAAGAACATAGAGTCTTAGATCTTTTCATGTCAAGGCTCACCTGCACTTAGATTATGGACAAATCCCTATTGTTTTGACTTGATTAGGGATAAGTCTAAGACTAGAAGTCACTAGTCTTATTTATTAGTATGAAATAAGTGAACGAGCAAGGAAACAAGAGCATAAATAAGATATCAGATTATTGAGCTTTAAGCTTTGAAAGCATATATACATACTTATACATAATATCATATAAAAAGTTTATGTTAGAAGCATGAATATAGCATAACATAAATTAAACATAGATTAAAACAAAACATGAACATGATGTTATTTTCATGATTTCATTCCCTAGCATAAGCTCATGGGGATGTGTTGAAATCAAAACATACATGATGTTCATGTTATGTTTTCATGAACTAAAGAGAGGATTTAAGTGTTTACCTAAAGTAGATGATGATGGAAGGTGATAGATAGGAGATGTATAAAGAGAAAAAATTGTGATAATTGCTTGGAAATGGGGAGAGAGGCTCATGGTTTGGCAAGAAGAAGAGAGAGAGTTTGAGTAGAAAATTTGCAAGGGTTTTGTTATGTAATGAAAGTGTGTGCGTGAAGGAGGGATGAGGTATTTATAGAGTTTTGGAGTGGAAATTGGTGTGAATTAAATTAAATGAAAAAGAAAAGAAATTGAATGGAGGAAAGAGAAAGTGGTGCCGGTTCTAGCATGGAGGGGAAGAGAAAATTTGATTAATAAATTTGTATTTTTGTAATAAAAAGTAAGTAATGTGTAAGATAAGTTATGTATAAAGTAGTATTGGAAATGAAAATGAAAGAAATAGAAGCATAAAGTTATAAGATTAAGCAATAAGAAAAAGTAGAGATAATGAGATAGTAGTGAATAGTAGAGAATAGTAACTTGAATAGTAAATAATGCAAATTAATTACCGATAGTAAGGCAAATACGCCTAAATAGGCTATATTAGATATTTTTATAAACTAAACATTTTTGTAATTGATATTTTATGATTCATCATCTTATTGTGATTCTAAATATATTATCAAAATATTTTCACCGTTATGCATGTTGAGGCCTTGATTTCGAAAACTAATCTCGTCTAGGTCTGAACGAGCGAGTTTTTTTAACAAATATGATCTTTTTATGTTATATAACATTATTCCGAAATATAATATAAGATTATCTCTGTAAACTCCTCAATTTTAGGGTAAAATTGGAGTAAACTCTAACCTTAGTCAAAACGAAATTTATCATGCTCCAAATGGTACCCTAACCGTAACACTCTGCCGCATACTAAACGAGACTTAGGAATCACTACCACAGTCATTCAAAATCTTGTATTAGATGCAAGGCATTCCCTTACGATAATAGAATACTTGCGCAATTGGAGATGGATAGTCTAACTTGATAGAATAAGCATAAAAGTACAAACCACAAATAATTCAAGATCATTTACAAAATATTAAGGGGCATTCCCCCGCAAAAGAATAATCAGTCCATGTAGTAATTATTTACAATAACCCGAGTGTTTAAGGTTTCCTATGGAAGTCTTTACAAAAGCTAAACATAAACTTCTAGGGGAAACTCCTATTCTCGCTTTACCTAAGTTGGCCAAGTCCTGGGATGCAACCATTGGTATGGAAACTGCAACAAAAAGAAGCTGTAGGGGGTATAAGCTACGCTAGCTTAGTGAATAAATACTTTCAGAATTTACATATCCTACAATTTCATACAATCAAGTTGATTTAATCATTCACATGAAATGCAACAACATGGGCATATAAAACATATGATCAATCGGAAATCATTTTGGACGGATTTACACCCTCCATTCGGGTTAGCAGATTAACTAATCTTGCGATACTACCTTGAATTATTATTCAGTTTTATGGCTCACGAGCAACCCATTAACTATACCGTTTTATGGCTCACAGGCATCCCATTTCATTCATATCATTTATGGATCATGGAGAGCCAATCATGATTAAATGCACCATCCCCATCGTGAAGTGATTATGTTTATATTACTTTATTAATCCGAATAGTCGTTAATGCAATTTCATAGGTAACCAATCAATTTACAAACATTCATAATCATGGCATATGGACATACTTCAATTCATCACCTGATTTCGATATATTTAGTATATTTTTCTTAACACATCGAGATATCATACATAATCCCATAATTACCATCATGCATTTCCAATTTTCATATTTGCCTATCATTCTAGTGTAACTACTAGTTACAAGCACAATAAGAAATTGTAAATAGGAAGTATGACTCACTCAGCCATTGATACCATTCTCTATTCGTAATAATTAGAGGGCAAGAAATCCTCCAATTCGAAGTCACCTAAACGAAAGAAATACCCAAATGAGTATTTCCAACAATAACTAACTCCAACTTATTAAATAAAAACTTTCAAGTTCGTAATTTTCATAATTAAGGGAAGTTCCAACTTAAAACGGCCATAACTTGGTCATTTTAACTCAGAATTTTGCAAATAAGTAGTCGATTTCTATCTAATCCGAAAGATCTATCCATTTATAATGTTATTCCTAAATTTTGAAAACTTTTGGGTCTTGAAAAGCTCAGATCAGATCTGATCAGTAGCTAAAAATCATATTTTTGAAATTGTTTTGTGAAATTTACATTGTTTCTACCAAGTATATTAAGTGTACATGCAATATCAACAAGTTATTATCATGAATAACATGTTATGCACTATCTATATGTATGTTCTTGATGATATTTGGTTAGAAAGAATTTTCAAAAAACTTTTACTTTGCAAAAATTTCAAGAATACTTGATTGAGAAAAACTAGTTTTGTTTCTTGAAAAATCATCTTTATTTTTACTAAAATAAAGCCTTAATGACCTATATGCCTAATACCTTCATTGTTTTAATAATTTTTTTCATTTAGGAGTTGGAAAATAGATGTTTAAGTAAGGGTCTTACCTAATTACGAATTTTACAAAAATTGTTGGTGATGAAACTAGAGTTTGATTTATGTTGAGACTTTTCTTTTGTTTTAGGATTATTCTTTGATAAAATTCTTTTTTTTTTTTTGCTATAATTAAGCCTTTACTATACTATTCCCAAAGGCTTTTATTTCACCATTAAAATCCTCATCTTGGAATTTGAAAATATGTGTTTAAATATGAGTCATTTCTAAATCCAATTTTTTGTTAAATTGTTTTGAGGTTATTTCTTGTGTGAAACTCATTTAATCTTTCTAAAATTAAGTCATAATCAAACCTATTCCCTAAAGATTCCATTTCTTTAATAAAACTCTTATTTTGGGGTTAGAAAACAGGTGTTTATATATCCACTCTTCCAAATTACGAATTTTAAGTTCTTGTTGGAGTTGAAACAAGTTCTAACTTAACTTTTGTAACCTTTTCTTATTTTGAAAATATCTCTTAGTAAAACTAGGTTTAACTTATCAAAATCATTCTTTTATGATACATACTCCATAACCCTTTCATATTTTATGAAAAATCCTTACTTTGAAATTGGAAAATAGGTTTTCAAGATGGGTGTCTTTTAAGTTCCGAATTTAAAAATTTGCTTTTGATGGAAACAAAAATAGATCTTGAGTTTTTGGCAACATTCCCATTAATACTATCATACTACAAGTCTTTTGTGTACATAAGACAAATATCTATGGCATTTATATACTTAAAACAAATAGATCTATGATGTCATTTATGTCATGGATGCAAATGCAAGATGAACATTATGAAGATGAGGTTAGTAGCAAGCTATATTCACAAAAATATCAATATGAACAATATATAGCAATAATATAGCAAAATATAATAAAACAACTCAAAGGAAAAGATCGACAACATTGTGATGGCAAGAATATCATGCTCAAGTGTTTCCACCTCCCTTGCATAAAGCTCATGGGAATTTTTAGTGGAATCACACATGTATGATCTTTTCATTACATGTTTCATTGTTGGTAGGGTTTAGATCTATTACCTATTAGTGTTTGGAACTAGAAAACTTGAAGAAAAAGTGTGTGTGTGTAAGGGGGGCTTACGGCAACAAGGGAAGGGGGGGGTGGAGTTGAGAGAAAAATTTCAACAATTTGATTTGGTGAAAAGAAAGAAAGTGAAAAGTGAAAAGCATAAAGGGTATTTATAGAAAAATGGATTAGGGTTTGCTTGGGGGCGGGGTGTTGGCAGACTTAGGGCGGGGGAGAGAGAGAGAGATGTGAGATTTGTTTTGTGTAGTTTTTCAAATTTAAATAAGTTTTAAGTAAAAAAAAATTGTATTGGAAAAGTAATTGTAAGGAATATGATGTAAGGTTGTAAGGATGTAAGAATAAGGTTGGGTGGTTGTACTTGATGAATAGTGTGATTAGAAATTAAAAAGTAGATTAGACAATTAAATTACAGGTAGTAATGAAAATATGATAAAGGACTATAATAATTTTTATAAACTGAAAAATTCTTAAATTTATTTTTGAATTCCTTATTAAATTTCAGTTCTAAAGAGTCTTATAGAATATTTTTCTATTTTCAAGTCGGGGATCGGTTTTCGAAAACAGATCCGATTGGGTTAAAATGAATGAATTTTTCTATAATATAATCTTTTTATGTTTCGATATATTATTTAGGGCTATATTCCAGAGTTAACTCATTTTCATTGTTCCGAGGTTTGTTCTCGGATTGCCGACTTAGGGTTCGGTTCCAAACTAGTCCTAAGGTATTCTTTTAGGGTTTCAGTTTCCGATTTCGATTTCTGAAACCGAGTTCAGTTTTGTTACGCCCCAAAGGGTACCCTAAACGTGGCAATCCGCCACATACGATATTAAAACTTAAGAATGACTTCCGAAGTCATGCGAAAGTTTCAACACCATATGTAAGACATCTATCAAACAATAAGAGCACCGGTAGGATGTATAGTTCGAGATAGTAAATACAGCATACAAGAATTCTAGATAACCATCTCATTTCAACATTATAAGAATATAATCCTTACATTATCTTAGGGCTTTCCCTATCAATCTCCAAACAATCATAATATTGGCTTAGACTTTAATACTAAACATTAAAAGATATTAAGGATATTTAGCCTAAGATCTTCAAAGGATTCCTAGACGCTCCCCAATCATAATTCCACTCGAGTATATGAAGTCCTTGGGCATAAAAGATATTAGTCCTGTTACAACAAAGTCTATCGGAGTATAAGCATAACTAGCTTAATAAGAATATTCCTAAATAAACGTACTCGTATCAATAATTTCAAACAAGTTATTAAACAAGTATATAAATGCGTCAAGCAAATGAACAAGCAATACATATGATCTACTAGAAATCATATGTTTTGAATGGATTTATCCTTCCATTCAGAGGTTAAGTGTTTAGGCTCTTTAAAACCCATCTTTAAAATCCAACTTGTGTAGTTTATTTCAGGCTCCTACTTGTCCATCTTGAAATAGTTCTTTCTGGCTCCCATTCGTCCATCTTGCAGATTTATGGCTCCTAAAACCCGACTACTATACTCTTGTCCCATCGAGTATAGTAGCTCATGAAATGATACTAACTACTTGATATGCATGAATCAATTAATATAACTCATAATATATGATTAAAGTAATTTAAAGGTGATCACATAATTTGCACACACTCCAACATAATAATAAAACACAATTTAATTCAACAATTCATGTCTCGGTATGCTTAGCATTCTTTCAACCAATATTATCATGCATAATTCATTTCTTCTTTTCCCACTTCTAGTGCGTCTAGCTAGAAGCATAAACAAGTACGAAAAAGGTAGGGAATAAACTCACTCGGCCATGAGGACACTTTTTTCTTATGGATGAGTCGATCGGTAATTCCACTAATCAAAATAATCCTTGGGTATGAACACTCCTCCTTGGGATCACCTAATTAAGAAGAATACCCATAATGAGTATTTCTTGTTGATTCTCTAGTTGTAAACCCCTAAATTTTCGGAATGATTTAGCACAAAACCCTAACCGGAAGTCAAACAAACCCTAAAGGTCAACAAAACCCTAGTTTACCGTATCCACCTAAATCCGGCATTGCCGTTTTCTTTGGCCCGGAAAAACGAAGTTGGGATAAGTAGCTCGAATAGTCCGTAATGACCATAGGTTTTATAAAAGTTTCAGTTTCGCGAAATTCGGGAGTCCTTCGAACCCGATCGGACACAGTTCTCAAAAAACGTATCCGGAAGCCCGGAATAGTAAAAATATTCCGAATACACCGTTAGACTCGTAAAAATATAAGTTTTCCAAAAATATCAATTTCATAATTTTTCGGTAAGTAAAAATAACAGATATAGCTATTATACGCGTATTTTCTTACTACCGGTACTTTAATTATCATATCTACTTTACATTACACTATTCATTACTATTCTACACTATTCTACTTTTCTTACACCTACTCTTACACTCTACATAACCTATGATCTTAACTTTTTACCTTTCCCATAACTTTATATCACATCTATCTTACTTATTACATCTTTTATTTAACAAAATACAAAAATTAAATCACTCCCTCTCTCCTCTCAAAAGTGTCCGGCACCCCTCTCTCTCTTCCCTCTCCATTTGTTTTAATTTTGCATTTATTTTAATCACAAAAAATCACTCCCCATTTTCCTATAAATACCCCCCTCCTCTTTCACTTCTTTCACACATTCACTACTCACAAATTCATACCAAAACTCTCTCAAATTTTCCTCTCAAAGCTCTCTCAAATTTCTATCTCAAAACTCTCTCAAAATAATTCCACAACAACTTCCACCAACAACAAAAACCCATAACCACATAACCATATCAAAGTCTTCTTTAGGTAACCCCTTTATAATTCTTTCTTCTTCTTCATGTCATGTAACTTTACATGACCACAGTGTGAGTTTCCAAATACTACAAATTGTGGAAACTACATTATGTTCATGAATTGTTCTTGTTCATGCCAATCCATTTATGTTTATGTTGATTTATTATTGTTTATATATCTATACATATTCTTTAGAGCATATAAGCTCACTTGCAATTTATCTATTTCATGAAAGCAATTTATTTACTTTTCCATTGCAATTTATTTATTTATTCCTTGTTGAAATAAGACTAGTCTCTAGTCTTAGACTTGTCCTCATCAAGTCAAAACAAGCTTTTTTCTTTCATTTTATTTCTTTATGGGACTAGTTTATTTCTTAGTCCCGGAGCCTTGAAAAAGCTAAGACTCCAATACTTGACTTTATTATTTATGCTTTATGTTATTTTGTTTATTATTATCTTTATAATCATGTTCATTTAGATTGTTGTCCAAAAAGCTTTATTTTCTAAAGATAATCAAATGAAAGAAGGCTTTTTGTCACTTAGGAATAAATTTTTTGTGAAACATAAATATATAAGATAACAAAAATAAACTCATTCATTTTCAAGTTACAAAAAGAATTCACTATGAATTTAGAAACTATTTTTACTTAAAAAGCTACTTAAATCTTCGTTACTCTACCTTGTTTTTCAAAAGAAAATATTCTTGTTGACAAAAAATGGTTCTTTTCATAAAGAAAGAGAATAAGGTGGATGACTAAGGAAATTTTAAATAAAGACCTTTGCAAACAAATAGGCAAAGAAAATTTATGATTTGAAAATAATAAAGTTATTTCTTTTCAAGTTACAAGAGGAAAATAATAGAATTATAGAAATTAATTTTTCTACAAAAAGTCCTTAAATGTTCCACTTTGTTTTTATAAGGAAACCAAACTTTTATGCATGGGTAATTGTTTTCGGAATAGAGACATGAGAAAAAGAATGAGAAATATCAAGTAAAGATTTTTGCCAAAACAAGTAAACAAGAGAATTTACACAAGAAAATGAAGAAAAGAATATTTTCTAGAAAACTTCAAAAATATTATTAGTATAACTTAGAAAGTAGAAATTTTGTTTTTAAAAGTCACTTGGGAAAAGATAAATAAAACCAACATAAAACATTTTTAGAAAATAAAGAAAACAAGGTATTCGTTTCAAAGAAATTCACAAAAACAATTTCCGAAAAGCTTCAAACCGACATTGTTTTACTTAAGAAAAATAAATTGGACAACAAGGCACTTGAGCATGCTTAAATATGAAGTTATATAGTTACAAAAAGAGAATTTTTCAACTATATAGATAACTAAGTATTTATCAAACAATTTTGATCTCTTGAACCAAAGTTGTTTTTATTTGGAAATCCGTGGTGAATTTTGTCGCCACTTTTTCAGAGCCTATATGACTTTTTTTTGTGGGAAATAATTTTAGAAATGGGTAGATCTTTTCGAGTAGATAGAAATCGGTATATTATATGCGCGATTCCGAGTTAAAATGACCAAGTTATGGCCATTTTAAGTTGGAACATTCTTCTATACGAACTTTGACGTTCTTTGACATTGCTTTGTCAAAATTCAAGAAAATCTTCAAGAAAAACTCATTATGGGTATTTTCTTTGATTAGGTGATCCGGAGAAAGGATTTCTTCACCCCGAGAAGTATTGTGATTAAGTGGAGTGTGTGAACGACTCATCCGCTTAGAGGATTAGACGGCAATGGCATCGTGAGTTATTTCCCCGTTATTTTTCATACTCTTGATTGTGCTTGTAAAATTAGTTGCACTAGAATTTAGGAAAAATAAAACGGAAGTGTATGATAATATGTTGAAAGAATACTAAGTATATCGAAACTCGATTTGTTGTAATAAAGATCGTATGTGCATTAATATCTTGAAGTGTTTGAAATTGGTTGATCACTTGAAAGAAGTTAAACGTAACTACTAGACTTTAATTAAAGAAACTATTCATGCACTTCATATGTTGAGTCACATTGCATTCGCTACTATACAATTGGTGGGACAAGTGTATAATAGTGATGGTAGACATAACCGGTATATCATGTAAGTGGCGAGTAGGAGCCGGTAAGAACTACTTAAATTGATGGCTAGTAGGAGCCTGTAATAACTACAAGTTTTTAGTGGCTAGTAGGAGCCTGTAATAACTACAAAATTTTTGATGGCGTATAGGAGCCGGTAAGATCTATAAAAGTGTTTTTAAAAGTGGTGGTTGTAATTGGCCTGAATACCCAACCCGAATGAAGGGCGTAAATTCATTCAACATATGATTCCCGGAAAGTCATATGTCTTGTATGCTCACGTGGTTGTTACATTTCATACGTTTGAATAACCAACTTGATTGATAATTTACTTCGAGTATGAATTTTGGGAATTACTCACTAAGCCTATTAGCTTATACCCCGATAGCTATCTTTTGCAGTTTCTGTATTTATGGTTAAGGCCACGTGGACCCTGTGGGCAGGTAATCCCTCTTGTATATTAGAGATCTGAATAAAGTATAGTTTAGTGTTAGCATGTTAATAGATTTGTAATTTAGGGAGTTGTCCCTAAGTTTGTAAAGTTTATGCCATGAACAAATAATTATTGTGATCCTTCTTTTCTTAATATTTTTATATCTCCTTAAGCTTCATTATTCCATGTATGGTCCTCTAAAATTGTGAAGGTAAGCCTTACACTTAATATAAAAGCTTTTGGAAATGACTAAGGTTGTCATACTTAAGCTTTAATATTGAGTGTGGCGGACTGTCACGTTTAGGGTACCCGTTGGGGCGTGACACTAGTACTTATCAAAAACTATGTTATAAGATCGTTAAAATTCGTATAGATGGTAATTCCAACTTAAAATGGCCATAACTTGGTCATTTTAACTCGGAATTGCGCATATAATATACCGTTTTCTACCTACTCGAAAAGATCTATCCATTTCTAAGGTTATTTTTGTCATAAAAAGCCATTTGGGTTAGAAAATACTATGGTACAGAATAGTTACGAATTTATAGTTCACTAAATATGATTTTTCCAAACTTCTCTTTACTCAAAAATCATTAAGCAAAATATATGGATAATTATATAGTTGAAAATTCTTTGAACATGTACATATTCTCATATTTTATGCATGATTTTTGTAATGTTGTCTCAATATTGATATTTCACAAACAATTTATCTTTGAGAGTTTTAAAAGATGAAACTTTGAAAATTTCTCCTTTTTGAATTGCTAGAAAGAAAACTAAAATATACTTGGGTTATTATGAGTAAATGTTTTCCTATTATAATTTCATTTTCTCACTTTTCAAAAGTAAATTCATTCCAAAAATTTGGTTCTTTAAGTTATCTACTAATTTTATTTCTAGTGATTGAAAAAAATAGGCTTTTCAAATTTGCCTTAAATTGTTGGTGTAGTCAAATATTTGGAGTTGTTTTAAATGTATGTTTTCCTCTCATTTTTTTATATTCTTTTCTTCTTTGGAAATAAGTTTAATTTTAAACCTTTACTCACTTGGTAAATTTTTATTTTTCTAAGTTGGTTTCTAAAATAGTGAGTTGATTTTACCTTGGTTTGAAAGAAAACTTGTTTTATTCTTAATATTTGTCAAGTGGTAGAATAATTCCTTTAGGCAAGTTTATAAGAAAAGCTTTCTTAATAAGGAATTGTTAACATTAGAACTTAGTAAAATTTTCGTTTTAATTTTGAAAAGAGAATAACAATATAAAATTTAAGTTTTGAAGAAACTTTCTTAGTATGTGATTTTCGAAGTCTAAGGTGAACCTATTTAAGTTTTATAAAAGATATGATTGAGTTAAAATCTTAAGTTCAATTCTAAAAATTCTATCTTTATGGAGTATTTAGTTTTGATTTATAAAAGAAATGAGTTCCTTTCATTTGAAGAAATCTTGGGCACTAATACTTTAAAACTTATGATTAACTTATTTAAGCTTTTGAAAATAATTTATTTAAAAACAATACTTAGACTTTTTGTTTGAAAAATCCTTTGTTAAGAAATCTAGTTCACTTTTCCTTTGTTTAAGAAAGAACCCATTTTTATTTTTATTTATGACAACAACATTCTAATCATGCATGAATATGATTATGTAGCAATGAAATGCTAAGAATAATACATAATAAGATAAAAGAAATATTCATAAGCAAATAAACGTAATAATAATATGGTCAAGCATTGAGAACATTAGCTTCATTAAGGTATCTCAATCATGTATTGAGAGCCTTAGCTTCATCAAGAAAACTCGGGACTAAGAATAGACTAGTCCCAAAAGAAAAAAAAAAAAAGAAAAGAAAAGAAAGAAAGAAAATCTTTTTGACTTGATATGGATAAGTCTAAGACTAGAAAGACTAGTCTTAATAAATTGCATAAATTAAATAAATAAATTGCAAAGCATGAAAATAAATAAATAAAAGTGAGCTTAGATGCTCACAAGAAATATATATATATATACACAATATACATAATACTATATAGAAGTTAGATTAGAGCAAAAATAATAATAACAACAACATAATAACATAATGTAAAATATGAACGTGAACAAAAACAAAACATGAACATATTGTTGCTTCTTTAACTCACATGAGTTTAAGAAACATATTCTAAACTCATGCTAAGTTGTATGAACAAGATAAAAAGATATAGGTAGGATTTTACCTAAGGTTTAATGGAGGATTTGAAAAGAGATGAATGGGTAATGTGTTTGTTATTTTTTCTTGAAGAGTAGTAAATGGTAGAGAGTGTTTTGAGAGGGGATTGTTGGAGAGAGGTTTTGAGAGAGAATTTTGATAGAGTTTTGTTATGTAAAATGAATGTGTGAAAGAATGAAGGAGGGATGGGGTATTTATAGAATTTTGGAGAGAAATTTAGGTGTAATAAAATAATTGAAAAAAAATAAATGAGAGGGAGAGGGAGATGATTTGCGCCGGCCATAGGGGAAAAAGGAGGGAGAGTGAGTTGATTTTGTTTGTATTTTGTAAGAAAATAATTAATATGTAAGATATGATTTGATATAAGATGTATTAGAAAGATAAAAAATAAGAAAATAGGTATGTAGGTAGTAAGAAATAGGTGTTAGAAAAAGTAGAGATAGTGAAATAGTAATGAATAGTATTATGAATAGTAAACTAGACAAATAAAATACCAGTAATAATAAAAATACGCATAAACGAGCTACATCTGATATTTTTAGTTATCGAAAAAATTTTGAAACCGATATTTTTGAAATCCTTGTATTTTTATGAGTCTAAAGGTATTGTCAGAATATTTTCACTATCTGATGCACCGGGGCACGATTTTTTAAAACTGATCCCATTCGGATCTGAAAGATGCTAGAAAATTACGAATCTGATATTTTTATACTTCCCTATATTATTATGAACTCTTATATCCATTAACTCTGTCACGCTCCGGAGGGTATCCTAAACGTGGCAATCCGCCACATATAACATTAAAGCTAATGAATGATAACCTTAATTATACAGGAGCTTCGATATCACATGCAAGGCGTGCTTCCAAGATAGTAGGAGACTCACGGGGGTATTACATTTAAGTAGATAATAAAAGCAAGCAAGAACTTATATAAATAAACATAAGATTTTCATAATAATATCCTTATATCATCTTAGAGGCATTCCCCCGCTTTAGAAGTCTTCCAAAATAATAACAACTATAACATAAGCCTACTTAGAGATTTTCCTAGAAGCCTATGTTCAAAACTTAAGTACATAAAGCTTCTCCCAAAAACTCCTAGTAGCTTAAACTCGTACCTGGCATACAGGGCTCCTTGGGGCTCCTTGGGGCCAACCAAAGGTAATCGTACTGTAACAAAAAGCTATAAGAGTATAAGCAAAACTAGCTTAGTGAGATAATTCCATCTACAAGACATTTCCATAGCAAACAAGTGTTTAATCAAGCATATGAGAACGCACCAATCATATGAACAAACAAAATACACATGATTAACCAGAAATCAAGTGTAGCATGGAATTTACGCCCTCCATGTCAAGGGTTGGGAGGTTACATGCCCATACGACCATCAATATTTGCAGATTTATCGGTTCGCTCCCACCCTGTAGATTTTGGCTCCTACTAGCCCATGTAGACTTTCCGGCTCCTACAAGCCACCACTACCATTTCCTTGTTTTCCCACACAAAGAATAGTAGTGAAACAAATGTGACTCATAAGTATAATATGCATGAATTGATTTCAATATATATTTAACCAAATAATGTTTAGTTCAAGTTGAAGGCGATCAACATAATTTTCATCATATCAATACAAGAATCACAATTTATTTATCAAACCTTCTTTCGATATTCTTAACTTATATTCAATCAATCATAATTCCAAGTCAGACAACAATTATTCATTTTATCTTTTTCTTAATTGCTAATGCTACTACTTACAAGCACAAAACAAGGAAATGTAACTTAAGTCAAGAATTAACTCACTCCATGTCGGTAGATCCTAATCGAAGTAATCCTCCGAAAAAGTGATCTCAAGTCCTTCTCCACCTAAACAAGATGAAATACCCAAAATGAGTTTTTCATGAAGTTTTTATTCTTGAAGATTCTAAACTTTTCTTAAATCGCTGTAAAATCGTATAAGAGGAAATTCCAACTTAAAATGGCCATAACTTGCTCATTTTAACTCGGAATTTTGCATATAATATACCGTTTTCTACCTATTCAAAAATATCTATCTATTTCTAAACTTATTTTCATCAAACTAAGTCGTTTGGGTTCCGAAAAAAGTGGCGGACAGATTCACCACGAATTTTTATAAACTTATTTTCCTTCTTTTATCCAAAGCTCATTTGAAGAGATAGGTAATATAATAGCTTGTAAAAACTTTTGGAAGGTTTATTCATATATTTATTGACTCATAACAAATGTATAAAGTTAATGAAGTTGTCTCAAATTATGAAAAAGTAAAGTCTTTAAAGATTTTGAAACTTGAGAACTTTTGAAATATTCATTTGCTTTGAAAATATCTTAAGTTATTTATAATGAGTATTTCTTTTCTTTTCCTAAATTTTATTTTCATAATCTCCTTAAATTCCTAAGGAATGATTTTTATTTCCTAAACTTAGCTTCCAACACTTTTTTAAAGTAATGACACTTCTATATTTAGAGAAATAATTTATTGATTTCTTGAGATCATTTTATTTTAATGAAAAGAATTTCTATCATTTGAAGAAAAAGTGAAGTTATTGTAAAATCTTTGTTTACTTCAAAAAGTCTTTTCTTTGTCATGTATGTTTATAAAATTTCTTATGAACTCCTCTAGGTTTGTTAATATGACTCCTTAGTTTTTTTAGAAAAACATTAACTTCCTACTTTTATTTCTAGAAAAGTATCTTTATTTTAAGAAAATATTTCCTTATTTATTTTGTTTGAGACAAAAATCATTATGTTCATGCATGAATATGAATCATAAAGTTATGGAAATATAAAGAAACATAATAACTTAAAAGAATAAGCTAATAAGAAAAATACATCAAGTATTGGAACCTTAGCTTCATCAAGGTATCCCGGGACTAAGAAAAGACTAGTCCCAAAAGAAAAAGAAAATGTTTTGACTTGATGAGGACAAGTCTAAGACTATCTTAAAAATAACATGAAAGTAAATAAATTGCAAGGAAAGTAAATAAATTGCAAAACAATGAGCTTATATGCTCTAAATAATATATATAGCTATATAGATATATTAGATAGTTATTTACATAAAAGCAACATAAAGGAATTTGATGATGAACAAAAATAAAGTATGAACCTATTGTTGTTTTCCTTAACCTTCATGGTTTAGAAAACACACACTAAGTTCATACTAAGTAGATGAATATAAAGAAAACTTGAAGAAAGTTTACCTAAAGGAACTAAACTAGAGAGAACTTCTTGAGAGGAAATTTTTGAAGAAATTTGAGAGAGTAACTTTAGTAGAAGAAAGGTGTGGAAGTAAGAGGGGATATTTATAGGAAAATATGGGAGATAATTTATGTTAATTAAATAAATGAAAATTAAAACAATTTAGAGGGGGAGAGAAGGGGGTGGCGCATTTTGAGAGGAAAGAGGGAGGAAAAATTCATTTTTTTTTATATTTTTGTTAATTAAAATTAATATATGAAAGATGTGAAGTTGTATTGGAAATAAAAATGTGTAAGAAATAGAGGTATGGGTTGTAAGAGTAGGTTGTAAGAAAAAGTAGAGATAGATAAATAGTGTAGAATAGTAGTAAATAGTGTAATGTAAAGTAGACATGACAAATTAAGTACCGGTAGTAAGCAAATATGCGTATAAATGCGATATCTGATATTTTTAGTTTCCAAAAAATTATGAAATTGATATTTTTGAAATTCTTATATTTTTATGAGTCTAACGGTATATTCGGAATATTTTTACTATTCCGACCTCCATGACACGTTTTTCAAGAATTGTGCCCCTGATCGAGTTCAAAACGAGTCGCGGTTTTACTAAACTGATCTTTTTAGGCTTCCTTGGATAATTACGTACTATTCTACTTACTAAACTCTTTCTTATACTCTTAAGGTTTCTTAAATAGGAATGCCGGACTTAAGCGGTTACAGTAAACTAGGGTTTTGTTGACTTTAGAAATCCGGTTGACTTCTAATTAGGGTTTAAGCTTTAATTTGAATTCAAAACTTTGAGAGTTTACAAACTCAATTTCATTTTCTAGGGTTTGAGAGCACGGGATTACCGGAGTTGAAATTGTTTGATTGTCTTAATCTTTGTTGACTTTGAAACTTCGGTTTGACTAGGGTTAGGGTTTAATCCAATTTTTACGCTAGAAATTGAGGGGTTTACATCAGGGATCGGATAGATGGATTGTCCCATGCTCGAATTTTTGAATCAAATGATTATTGAATTTTCTATTCTCTTATGAAATCCTGTAATCAAAATTATTTAAGGTTCAGTTTCAACTTGGGTCAGACTTTAGGATTTCGATTTGGTATTCCAAAACCATTCTCAGAAAATTTGAGGGTTTACAAGTTTGCTAAGAAAACGGGGGCTTACAAAACTTCAAAAGTCAATAAGGATCAAGACATATTAGTGGTTTTAACTCTGGCAGTCCCGTGCTCGAAACCTGAGAACAATAGAAATAAGCTAATGGTGGATTATAGTTCAGAATTGTAAGCCCCGGAAAATTTCAGTAAATAATTCCAAGATGAACTTTAAAAATAAACCCTAAAAATCACTCCAAATTAAAACCAAACTTTGACTAGTCCTAAATCACGAACGAATCCAGAAATTTCTCAATCTTGAGGAAAATAAGAATCCTTAAAAACAAAATAAGAACTCAACATACTTCAATTCCAAAACCACTACGTACGAAAAATTCTATATTTAACTCCGACTTATAAAATCGGGTAATATAAAGCCCAAAAACAAATTATTAAAAAGTAAATAACGATGAAACTTTAGGAAATAAAACTCAATTCAAGAAGTCTGAAAATGTTAAGAGATATTAAATACTTACAAAAATCAAATTTAAAATAAATTTCTCAAATCAAATATGTTGTATAAACATAAAATATCAGTTTCCAGATTGGCAAAGATCTAAATCGGAGAATCACCCGGAAACCCTAAGTGGAATACAATAGTTTAAGTCCGGCAATCTAGCGCTCTTAACCCTAGAGGCCGATGTATAGTTTAAATGTGTAGAATAGCTCGTAGTAATATAAGTTTGCTTAAAAATATTAGATTGGTAAATTTTTTACCTATTTCAAACCCATTCAGATACAAACTTTGAAAAGCGTGTCCCGGGGCTCGAGATATAAAAAATATACCATCAGTACCGTTAGACTCATAATTTCATAATATTTTCAAATATATCAGTTATATAATTTTTCGGGTCATAAAAGTTACAGTTATAACATTTTTATCGTATTTTCATTACTACCGGTAATTAATTAGTGTTTTCACTATTCACTTTTATCTCATTATATAATTTTATTATTCTTATAAACCCTTATATTTTAGATAAATATTTTATATATTATAGAAAATTTTGTTTTTCTAAAATTTAGTTCGTTTCGGGCTTATACGGGATCAGATTCTGTTTAAGACCCGATACTAAAAATAAAATAAATTAATTTAATAATTGTAAAATATTTGAAAAATATTTTTATTTTCATAAAATAATTTTTTAATTTTTCGGGTTATAAAAATATCATTTATAGCCCATATTCGGTATTTCGATCATACCGGCAATATTGTTGAAATACTAAAATAGTTCAATTAATTATTTTATTTTATTTATAAAAATTCTGCCACTTATTTAATAATATTTTTCTTAATTTTATTTAATATATTTTCCTAAAAAAAATACTTTTTCAACCCATACTTCAGTACACTTCATTTGTCATTCTACACATTAATCAAGTTCTTTCACTCATTTCACACTCCATTTCCCCACAATGGCAGCTGACCACAACCCTAATAATAGCTCTTTTCTTTTATTTTAACTATTTATTTTTTGATTTAAAGCCTCTTTTAGTTAGCACATTAAATGATGCAAGTTACACTTTCAAATTTCAAGTTACAAGACAATTTGACCTCTCTCTCTCTCTTGCCTAATTTCACGTGAATCCCCCCAGTTTTTTTGATTTTTTTTTTTCTCTTCCAATAATTAACACACATTTAATACACTCCTTCTCTCTCTCTCTTTCATTTACACCTTTTACCTTTACCATTCCTTATCTTTTTCTCTCTCTTTTTCCTCTCTTTCTTTCTTCATTTTGTTCTTGTTCTTTGCAATAACACAAGCTGCCTTCACTCTAAAAATTTGCTTCCATACTTCATTCTTGAAGACTTTTAAGTAAAACTTCTTCTCAAAGCTTCCATAGATGATATAAGTAAGGTATAGTGAGAGTTTCATGCTGAATGACATTTCATAGCTTAAAAGCTAAGGATGTGATGCCAAAAATGAAACACTCTCTCTCCATGATTATTATCTTGTATCACTATTATTTTCTTGTTAAAAGTAGTTATATTTTGTAGATCTAACTTTTTGTAGCTTTGATTTTTGTTTATGCCTTAGATCTTGTTATTGAAGTTATTATTTTGTTATTGCTTATGATTTATGCATATATTCACCATTCACATAACTATTATAGTGATTCATGCATTTATAACTAGATATAGTTGTTTTAAGTTCATACATGCATTAGACTTTTGTTTTATGCTCTCAGATAACTTGTGTTGGTCCTGTTAAAATAATCAAGCGGGGGGTGAATTGATTATTATATGAAATTTTTGCTCTTTTAAATAAAATGAATATTGTTGTAAGCCGTGAGAACAACAAAATAAATAAAATGCAATATTAAAAGAGCAGAGTTAGAAGATCAGGCAGCAAATTATAGTGGTTCCGCCTTGTGCGTCAGTCCACTCTTCCAGCTCCACGCGGGGTCCCAGTTGTCTTTACGGTGGTGTTTCACTATATCAAAATTCAAATGAGAGTACAATCAAGCACCATCTTGGCAAAGTCTCACTATTGAGTCTCCTAGCTTAAACTCTAAGCAATAGTCAATATGTGATAAATAACTCTACACACTTCTCAAGAATTATCAAAGTTTGAGGATTTATAAATATATATTTCCTCTACAAGTTAAGCTCAATAAAAATATTGGAGTAAGCTGCTTTTTGCGAAAGAATAATTTTCTTTTATGCAAATTCGAATGCTTATACTTGTCTTCTATTTTTGCTTCTGATTCCTTAAATATATCTTAATCACTAACGGCTACTTCAGCAAATTTCCGTAAAACTTCTTATGTTTTGAACATTTGGATAATATGACGTCATCTCTTCTTAATCTGTTGTTCTTTGAATTTGACTTTAAAATATATATAAGATGTTAGTTATACCGAGATCTTCTCTTGAAATCCTAACTTCGGATAAACTTAAGAAATTTTTATAAACCACTAGAATCTTCTCTTCCGATTTGAATTTGAATGTTATCGTTCTTCACGAAAATTTCTGAAAATGGAAGAAAACATAAACTAAACAATATCTTTCTTGATATAGTTTTGCCGAGATGTAATCTTCCAGGTGAATCAATCTCCTTATCGAACGTGATAAGCTTCAGTGGTTACAAGATATTCTTGTCACAAACTTTTTGATAGATTTGAATAAACAAACTGATATGGAAACCTTTATCCAAAAGTTAGATTCGATATCCTTTAAAAAATGAAGAATCTATTCTCTTATAACAAACTTTATCCTTAATATTTTACTTGTATAACAAATCTTATCATAGAAAAACATCATGATAATTTTGTCACAAAATAATTCATGCATTTTGGTAAAAGTAATTTAAAAACAAATCAAAATATTTTATAAACATCATGATGTGATTTTGTCACGCCCCAAAGGGTACCCTAAACGTGGCAGCCCGCCACATATAATATCAAGGCTTAGGAATGACTACCTTAGTCATGCGAAAGCCTTAGTATTATATGTAAGGCGTCTAGCACGGTAATAAGAGACGCTTTTGGGAAGCATAGTTTAAGCAAGTAAAAATGAACATACAAGAATCCAAAAATAAAATATAATTATATCATTAATAACTAAAGGTCTATTACATGATTTCTTAGGGGCATACCCCCGCTAGTCATAAGGATCGTGATACTCTTTACAACATCCAAAATACTACCTTAAAGATTTCAAAGAAATTCTAATCTAAGACTTCGAGTAGATTTCCTCCAAAAGCTTCGATATAGAAAACTTACACGGATATGGGGAGGCTTTGGGCACAAAAATAGGTGTTCTTGAGAATACAAATACCTATAGGGGTATAAGCTTATGGGCTTAGTGAGTAAATCCCAAAATTCATACTCAAAGTAATTATCAACCAAGTTTATTATTCAAACATATGGAATGCAACAACCACGTGAGCATACAAGACATATGACTTTCCGGGAATCATATGTTGAATGAATTACGCCCTTCGTTCGGGGTTGGGTATTCAAGCCAATTACTGCCACAACTTTTAAAAACACTTTTATAGATCTTACCAGCTCCTATACGCCATCAAAAACTTGTAGTTATTACACTCCTACTAGCCACCAATTTTTGTAGTTTTTATCGGTTCCTACTCGCCACTTACATGATATACCGGTTCTGCCTACCACCACTATTATACACTTGTCCCACCAATTGTATAGTAGTGAATGAAATGTGACTCAACATATGAAGTGCATGAATAATTTACTAACTAAGGTCTAGTAGTTACATTTAACTTCTTTCAAGTGATCAACCAATTTCAAAACTCAAGATATTAATGCACATACAACTTTATTGCAAACAAATCAAGTTTCGATGTACTTAGTATTCTTTCAACATATTATCATACACTTCCTTTTGATTTTGCCTAAATTCTAGCGCAACTAATTTTACAATCACAATCAAGAGTATGAGAAAAATAAGGAGGAATAAACTCACTCAGCCATGATGACACCTTTCTTGAGATGGATAAGTCGTTCAGGATTTCCACTTAATCGCAGTAATCTTTGGGATATGAACAATCCTCCTTGAGATTATCTAAAAGAAAGAAGAATACCTAAGATGAGTATTTCATGAACTTCTATTCTTAAAGATCCTAATCTTTTCTTAAAATCGCGGTAAAATCGTATAAGGGGAAATTCCAACTTAAAATGGCCATAACTTGCTCATTTTAACTCGGAATTTCGCGTATAATATGTCGTTTTCTACCTACTAGAAAAGATCTATGCATTTCTAAGCTTATTTCCATAAAACTAAGTCATTTAGGTCCCAAAAAGGCAGCGATCAGATTTGCCACGAATTTGCAAAAACTTGTTTTCCTTCTTGTAAATAAAACTCATTTGAAAAAATGAATATTTCAAGTATTTTGTAAACTTTTTGAAAGGTATATACATATATGTAATGACTCATAACAAATGTATGAAGTAAATGAAGTTGTCTCAATTTATGAAAAGTAAGGTTTTAAAAGACTTTGAACTTGAGATTTTATTGAAATATTCATTTTATTTTTGAAAGATCTTAAGTTATTGGAGACAAATATTCTTTTTCTAAATTTAATCTCTTGTAATTACTTTAATTTCGTAAAGTGTGGTTTTATTTCTAAACTTGGATTCAAAAAGTAGTAAAATGACATTTTTATTTCTTGTAATGATTCCAAAAGAATTTCTATTTCTTGATGAAAGATAAGTTTTTATAAAACCCTTTGTTTATGTAAGAAAAATTATTCCCATGCATGTTCATGGGTTTTTAAGAAATCCATTTTCTATATTTATTTAAGAAAGAACCTTTAGTTTAAGAAAATACTTCCTCATTTTTTTTGTTGAGACCAAAAACATTATGTTCATGCATGAATATGAATCATAAACTATAGAAATATAAAGGAACATAATAACTTGAAAGCTTAAGTAAATAATAAAGTAAATCAAGTATTGGGACCTTAGCTTTATCAAGGTACCTCGGGACTAAGAAAAGACTAGTCCCGAAAAAGGAAAAGAAAAAGAATTGTTTTGACTTGATGATGACAAGTCTAAGACTAGAATGACTAGTCTTAAAATCAACTTGAAATAAAATAAATTGCGATAAAGTAAATAAATTGCATGAAAGATAAATAAATTGCAAGACAATGAGCTTATATGCTCTAAATAGTATATATAGCTATATAGATATATTAGATAGTAATAACATAAAGGAAATATAAAAAACATAAAGGAATTGATATTATGAACAAAAACAAAGTATGAACTTATTGTTACTTTCTTAACTTTTATGGTTTTAGAAAACACACACTAAGTTCATACTAAGTAAATGAACATGTGGATTTCTTGAAGGCATATTACCTAAAAGAAAGAAGAAGAGAGGAGCTCCTTGTAGAAGACTTCTTGGAGAGAATTTTTGAGAGAATTTGAGAGAGATTTTGGTATAGTAACTTTAGAGAAGAAGTGGTGTGAAAGAAGTGAAGGTATGAGGGGGTATTTATAGGAAAATGTGGGAGATTTTTTGTGTTAATTAAATAAATGAAAAATAAAACAAATTGAAGGCATCAAGAGGGGGGGCCGGCGCAATTTCAAGGCATGGGGAAGACAAAAATTTGATTTTTTTGTTATTTTGTTAATTAAAAGTAAGAAATGAAATATGTGAAATTATATTGGAAATGAAAATGTGTAAGAAATAGGTGTATGGTTTGTAAGAGTAGGTTGTAAGAAAAAGTAGAGATAGATGAATAGTATAGAATAGTAGAAAATAGTGTAATGTAAAAGTAGACATGACAATTTAATGCTGGTAGTAAGAAAATGCGTGTATAAAGCGATATCTGATATTTTTAGCTACGAAAAATTACGAAATTGATATTTTTGAAAATCTTATATTCTTACGAGTCTAATGGTATATTCGAATATTTTTCCTATTCCAAGCTCCCGACACGTTTTTCAAGAGTCGTGTCCGATCGGGTTCAAAGGACACTCGAATTTTGAAAAATTGATATTTTTATAAAACTTATAGCTATTACGAACTATTATAGCTAATTTTTCCAACTTCGTTTTCTAGGGCTTGAGAAAACGGCAATGCCGGATTTTAAACGATTATGGTAAACAAGGGTTTGATTGACTCTAAGAATCCGGTTGACTTTCGATTAGGTTTTAAACTATAATTCGAATCCAAAAATTTCGGGGATATACAGATTTGATCCCCATGATATTAAATTCATCTTCAGTGTAATACATCAAGTATATTACCCAAATATACTTTGACAAATAAAGCTGGGTCTTGACAAATATTAAAACAAAGTTTTAATCTCCTTTAAAAAATCGTATCCAGCTTTAAAGGTTCTGAAACAGCTTCTGTTAACTTTATCTTTCTATTGAAGAAGGTTCTGAAATTGCCTCTGACTAGCTTGATAAGCATATTTATCTACTAACGTAAATTCTGAAAATGCTTCTGAAAGATTTTCTTTAGATACCAAAGCTTAAACGAACCTTCTGAAATAACTTCTGACTCATACAACTATCAAAGTTTATGAATAAACTTTTGTTAAATCATAAGCTTCTGTTCAATCATACTTAGAAACAATTAATCTTCCTTTTGTTATCATCAAAATATTATTAGAGAACTTAACAACTTCTAATAGCTTAATGATGGTAGAAGAGTGTTGGGAAACTCAAGATCTATTTTTTTTCAACAAAAATCATTTTTGAAAATTCGGATGAAAATGGAACCATGTTTAGAAAAGTTGTTTTTCAACTTCAAAATGTGTATTTTTCATTTAAAATGAAGGGCTTAGGGTATAGATAACATAAATGAATGATTTTGATGGGTAAAGTTTAGATCTATGAGTTTATAGTTTACTACCATGGGTTTCTTTTATATTTATGTTCATATTAAGTGTAGATCTTGGTTTTGAACTCAAACAAAAATGGTGAAATTCGTATTTTGGCAAGACCCCTATTTAAAAACCACTTTCCAAGTGTCAAAATGAATTTTTTACTTAAGATAATGAAGGCTTAATGTATGTATATCATTAAGACTTCTTTTTATAAGAATCAAAGGTGATTTTCAAAAGTTATTTTTAAAATAAAAATCTCATTTTCGGATTTTGGCCAAGGCATATTTTAAAAACATGTTTTCCAACTCAAAAATGGAGTTTCTATTCAAGATATGGAAGGCTCTCACTACTAGAAAAATGAATTTAGGCAACACTATACATAGCAACGGTTTGATAACCCTTGCCATAATTTTAATATGCAACGGTTAATGCAATGGTTATAAAACTATTACATAATTATTTATCTTAAGCAACGGTTCAATAAAAAAGTGTTACCTTAGACAATTTAGGCAAAGGTTATATTACAACCGTTGCCACTTTTAAATGTAAGGCAACAATAATAAACCATTGCCTTTTTCACTTTAAAACCCGCGCGCGAATAGATGGAGGGAAAAAAAAGCGGGTAGAAAGAGGGCTTAATTTCCACACAATTGCTCTCTGCCGATTTACCCCTCTCTCTCTATCTGTTGCTCTTCTCCCCTTCTCTTTTCAAAACTCTTTCTCCTATTCTCCGAAGTTCGATCTTCCCATCGCTTATGGCATTTTAACAAGAAGATAATAAGATACTTCTTGGTTCCTCCTTAAGGTACTCCCTCTCAATCAATGCTTTAATTTTTCTCCCATTCTCCGAAGTTCGGATCTAGGTTGCATGAGTTTGAATATAGGTTTGTTGAGTTCGAATCTGGGTTTGTGAGTTGTAATTTGGGTTTGTGGAGTTCGAATATGAGTTTATGGAGTTCGAATCTGTATTTGTGAGTTTGAATTTGGGTTTGTGGAGTTCGAATTTGGGTTTATGAGTTCTACTCGGATCTGGAGAATGGGAGGGACTAGCAGCGTTTGGGAGAGCTAAAGGTGGTTGCATGGGCATCATTGGCTTTGTCAAATGGACATTCATTCCTTCTGTAGATCTTTATGCAACCATTTATTATGTGCATTGTCATCTAAGGATATGATTTGAGGCTCAGAGAGGCGACATGTCCAGGAATATTGTTTTTATTAGATTAGGTATTTTCCCTTTATTCCTGCCGTCTTTAAAGTGTTCGTGGTTTCTGTTTGTAAGAGACATGTATTGCAGAGTACCTATGTGAGTATTTTTTAGGTTTAAAATTATTATCATTATGATCATAATTCTCGGTTCTTCCTTACTGTAATCTTTAGCTTGCTTACAAAAATCGAATGGGAATAAGCTTACCGTAATCATAATTCTCGGTTCTTCCTTACTGTAATCAGTACGATGGCTTTAAGTTAATTTTAATGAATTTTCCTTTGTTGACTGGAAAGGGGTGGAAGGAAAAAAAAATTGTAAAGATTAATGTATCAAATCAATACCACCTTCGAGGAGTTATTAACAGCTGGTCATCATCCCATATTTCTGATTATTATTATTATTTTTAACCATGTTATGCTACCCATATTTTCTTTGATAACACAACTCTTTTGAATTCTTCAAGAATCTTCTGATTAATTGAGTGTATGAAATTCATTTCCAAAATTGGGTTCGTATATGCTAACATCGGTCCTTTTCAATTGACTCCTTTTTCCCCTAGGAAATCTCTTTCAATTTGTTCCGATCAATATCTATTGGTATAATCAGGTGGCAGACTACCTAGTGAAGGATGGACTCAATTGCACTAAGCTTGTTGTTTTTGAGTCCTCAGTGGAAAACACCAGAGAAGGAAAATTTCAGTATATATTTTTTGTTTTGTAATATATGAGCTATTGATATTAGCTCTGGCCTGGCCTATAAATTGGGTGTTGTAGTTGTCCCTAGAGAAAGAGTATAAAGATTCTGTCTTCCAGACATGTTTATGGTCGGAGGAATAAGATAACGCGAGGGAGTGTGGCTACGTATTATGCTGGGACTGGCAGTTTGAATTACGTGTGCTGTGTTCAGTATGTTTGAATACTGGATGTATGTCACGCCCCGAAGGGTACCCTAAACGTGGCAGTCCGCCGTACACAATATTAAAGCCTAAGAATGACCACCTCAGCCACGCGAAGGCTTCCATACTATGTACAAGGCGTCTAACACATGGAGGAGACTCATCGGAGTAATGCATTTTATGTTGATACAACTTAAGAACAATGTAAAGGAAATTCAATTCACTATTCTTCAAAATACAACTCATTAACTTCGATTACAATTCATCAAAAGATTCTACTACATAAACTATTACAAGGCAAATAGGAAAACCTAGCTAATAACTTCAACATTCTTATGTCTTGCCGGAACCCCGGAGTCATACCCGGCTCCAACCAATTCAGTCCCCACTTTGCATTCTTGAGATAACCTGTTCATTTAAACAACTATAGGGGTATAAGCTACACTAGCTTAGTGAGTGAAAACTTCCAGGATTACATTTATAACACATCATACAATCAAGTGATTAGTCAGACAAGTGATATGCATCAAACTCGTGAATTCAACAAACATATGACCTGCCGGAAATCATATGTGGATGGACTTGCGCCCTCCATCCCGGGTTAGCAGATTAACGAATCCTGCGGTACGACCGAGACCGTTTCAGCTTACGGACAACTATAAACTATAAAATCGTTTAAGGTACAACGATAAACCGACAAATGCTAATGCTCATCCCCATCGTGTATGAATGAGTTCAATTTCATCTTCAATTCCGAAATAATCAATTATACCAATTCTTTTAAGTGATCAGTCAATAATCGCAGACAATCAATTCTAATTCATCTATACAGGCAATAGTTAATCACTCGGCTTCGATATTCTTACATTCCATTTCTCATATCAACAAAAGCAACATCTTTCCCATTCGTCCCCATCATGCATATCCATTTTATCTTTACCAAATACCTAGTGCAACTATTATTACAATCACATACAATAAATGAAATCGGAAGTAATACTCACTCGGCCATTGGATCACCGGTCTCTTAGTATAAGTAATCCGGTGGTAGGGAATCGTCGATATCGGGGTCACCTAAAAAGGAAGAAATACCCTAATAAGTATTTCATCACTTAACTAGTCCAAGCTATCTCACACAATCTATCAAATTCGTAATTCTCGTCCTAAGCGGGAATTCCAACTTAAAACGGCCATAACTTGGTCATTTTAACTCGGAATCTCGCAAATTATATATCGATTTCTATCTACTTCGAAAGATCTATCTATTTCTAATATTATTTTTAAGTTTTGAAAACATTTAGGTCTCGGAACAGAGGGATCAGATCTGATCAGTAACGGTTTCCGATTCCGAAAAAATAGTTTTGTAAATGTTTGTAATGTTTCTACTATGTAGATTAGCTATACATGCAATATGAATGATTTCCTAACATGAATGACATGAGATGAGTTTAATGTATGCATGATCTTGATGATTTTTGCTAAAAGGAAATTTTATAACTTTTTATCTTGCAAGACCATAATAACAACTACTTATGAAAAATCTAGTTTTCTAACTTTGATTATTTCCATTTGTTTTGCATTTATTACTTAAGAAAATATAATTATTTTTGTTAAAATTGAGTCTTCATTGTATCTATTACTTATGACTTTCATTTCTTCATAAAAATTTCCATTTTGCACTTTGTAAACATGTTTTCAAGTGGGGTTGATTCCAAAATCCGAATTTTACAAAAATTAGTTTTTGAGTGATTCCTTTAAAAAAAAAAAATCATTTGATACTTAGAAATTTAAGGCTCAACCATATATAACTACTAAGGGCTTCATTCTTACACAAAAATTTGCATTTTACGCTTTGCAAATATGTTTTCCAATATGATCTACTCAAAAATCCGAATTTTAGAAAATCCACTTTTTGCATGATTCCTTTGGGAAAAACTTGTTTAATGCATTAAAATTTAAGGCTTCACTATATCAATTACTTAAGGACTTCATTTAACACATAAAACATCCATTTTGAGCTTGAATACTAGGTGTTCTTATGGCCTTCATTCAAAATTACGAATTTCACAAATTGACTACTAACTTAAAATTTTCCATTTTAATTCCATTACTTGTTTTATACATTACTCATGCCTAAACTCATTTTAACTTGTAAAAATCATTGCTCAATGATATCTATTACCTATATACTTCATTTTTCACATAAAACATGAGTTTTGGAGTTGATACATGGGTTCTAAAAATTGGTCTTGGTTGGGATCCGAATTTAGAAAATTTATTTTTGGTCATATCTTTTGATTAAATCTATCTAAGCTCATGAAAATCCATTCCTTACATATCCTATCCTAAGAGCCTTTCATTTCTTAAATAAAAACTTCATTTTTGAGTTGGAAAACATGTTTTTGCACTAGGCCTTGGCCAAAATCCGAGAATAGAACTTTGTTTTGAAAATTAATCTTTGAAAATCATCTTTGAACCATATAAAATGAAGTCTTGATGCTATATATATTAAGCCTTCATTTTCTTATGTAAAAATTACATTTTGACACTTGAAAAGTAGTTTTTAAATATGGGTCTTACCAAAATACGAATTTCACAATTTTGTTTGAGTTCATAACTAAGATCTATACTTAATATGAACATAAACATAAAACAAATGCATGGTAATAAGTTATAAACATCATGGATCTAAACTTCATTTATCAAAATCTTTCATTTATGGTATCTATACCCTAAGCCCTTCATTTTAAATGAAAAATATACATTTTGAAGTTGAAAAACCACTTTTCTAAATATGGTTCCATTTTCATCCGAATTTTCAAAATTGATTTTTGTTGAAAACAAAATAGATCTTGGCTTTCCTACAACTTTCCTACCATCATCAAGCTATAGCAAGTTGTTCATGAACATAAACAAAGATCTAATGCATCTATGAACTCAAAACTTTAGATCTAGTATTCTAAACTAGTTTTACATGCATGAATCACTAAGATAGACATGTGAATGCTAGATCTATGCATAAATCATAAGGAATAACAAAAATAACAACTTAAATAACAAGATCTATGGCATAAACAAAAATCAAAGCCATAAAAAGTTAGATCTACAAAATATAATAACTTTAAACAAGAAAATAATTATAATACAAGGTAATAAAAGTGGAGAAGAGAAAGATTTCATTTTTGGCATCATCATCCTAAGCTTTTAAGCTTATGGAAGTTCATTTGATGCATGAAACCTTCATTATACTTTACCTATATCACCTATGGAGCTTTAGGATGAAGATTTGCTTAGAAAATCTTTAAAAATGAAGTGTGGAAGCCATGGAAGATGTGGGGGCAGCTTGTTTGTTGGAGAAACATGAACAAGAAGAAGAAGAAAAGAGAGGAAATAGAGAGAGAAAAGGTTAAAGAATGAAAGAGGGAAAGTGAATAAATGAAGGAGAGAGAGAAATGAGTGTTTTAATTGTAATAAATGAGAGAAAAAAAATAAAACATGGGCAGCCAAGGGGGAGGGGTTGCTGCACGTCATTTTTGAAGAGAGAGAGAGAGAGGGTTTTGTTGAAATTTGACTTGAATTAAATTGTGTAATTAATGTGTAATGTAACTTTTTGAAAAAGGATTGAAATATAATTAATTTTAGTCAAAATATGAGTGGATAAAGGACAATGGCAGCCATAAATAGGGTCAAAAATCTGCCATCAATTGTGGGATAATGTGTAGAAAGATTGAAGTGAAAAGGAAGTGATATGTGTAAGATGTACTTGAAGGTATGGGTTGTAAAAGTACTTTATTAATAAAATTAATTAAAATAAAATAAAATTAGAAAATTTATTCAAAATATTTGTAGCAGATTTTTCATAATTAAATTTAAATAATTATTTGAATTATTTTAGTAATTTAACAAATATGTTACCGGTATGATCAAAATACGCGAATATGGGCTATAAATGATATTTTTATAACCCGAAAAATTCTAAAAAAATTTTTATGAAAATAAATATTTTTAAAATATTTTCCAATTATTAAATTAATTTATTTTATTTTTAGTATCGGGTCTTAAACAGAATCTGATCCCGTAAAGACCCGAAACGAACTAAATTTTAGAAAAACAAAATTTTCTATAACATATAAAATATTTATCTAAAAATATAAGACTTTATAAGAATAATAAAATTTTGTAATAAAATAAAAATGAATAGTGCAAAAGTAATCAATTACCGGTAATAATGGAAATACGATAAAAAGGTTATAACTGTAACTTTTATAACCCGAAAAATTATATAACTGATATATTTAGAAATCTTATGAAATTACGAGTCTAACGGTACTATTGGTATATTTTTGATATCTCGAGCCCCGGGACACGCTTTTCGAAGTCTGTATCCGAACGGGTTCGAAATAGGTCAAAAATTTACCAATCTGATATTTTTAAACAAACTTATATTACTATGAGCTATTCTATATTTAAACTACATCTCGACCTCTAGGATTAGGGGCACTAGATTGCCGGACTTACACTATTGTATTCCGGTTAGGGTTTCCGGGTGATTTTCCGGTTTAGACCTTTGCCAATTTGGAAACTGATATTTATGTTCATACAGCATATTTAATTTGAGAAGTTTATTTTAAATTTTATTTTTTGTAAGTATTTTTATCTTTTAACGTTTTCGGAATTTTTGAATTGGGTTTCATTTTCGAAAGTTAATCGTTATTTATTTTTATTTTTTTTAATAATTTGTTTTTTTGGGCTTTATATTACCCGTTTTTATAAGTCGGAGTTAAATATGGAATTTTTCGTACGTAGTGGTTTTGAATTTGAAGACCACTGAGTTCTTATTTTATTTTCGGGATTTTCGTTTTCTCATGATTAAGAAATTTTTGGATTCATTCATGGTTCAGGACTTGTCAAAATTCGGTTTTAACTTGGAGTGATTTTTAGGGTTTATTTTCGAAGTTCATCTTAAAATTATTTACTGAAATTTTCCGGGGCTTACAATGTATGTGTTGAGCATTGTGTTCAGCATGTTGGAAAAAATATTGGATGTATGTGTCACTAATTATTTAAGTGCCATGAGGTGTGTGTGGACTGTCAGGTACAATAAAAAGGTCTTTGTCTCATTAAAGATGGCCATCAATTGGGGTTGTATTTTTTGATATGGATCAGCTTCTGTACTCTCTAGTCGTTCAGCACTATATAACCCTCAGTGGATTTGTTTCTATGCCTTGTGTATTTCTACGCATATGATTTTGCTTGTGAGATTTTGTTTATGCTTATGACTCTATTTTACATGTAATTTTATATTTATTACTTAATACTCCCCACTCTTTTGTGCAGAGGAATTTTAGCTGGAGTAGACATTATTGACAACAGTACTTTGGTTGCGGTAAGATGAACTTTGTCCTCTAGTCACTTGTCGTCCTTCCTATTCAAGGTTTAATATCCACATTACCCTTTTTATAAGCAACACGAAATTATTTATTTTTAAATTTTGATTTGCCTTTACTTTCAGATCTTTTACTTTGTTGGCTTTAGCTGCTTCTGCCTCGAAGCAATCCTCAGCATTTGGGTTATCCAGGTTTAATCTACTTACGATATGCTCTCATGTTATATTTAATACACAGAAATGCTTTAAAGTGGAATAAATTGAAATACAAAAAATGGAATTGTGAACAAAATAACAAATCTATTACATTTCAGGTTTGTACATATGCTTTGATCCTAAAGTTAAACCCATTAGTTCTTTTAGGATGTCTAAATATGTTGGTCTCCTTTGCTTCTTAATCTTCTTCCTCTTTTAATCTTTTTTAAAGAAGAATGAAATTTAATAGTTATGATATTTTCTTGTATTTGCCGCTTGCTGTAGAGTAGAATTAGGCATTGAAATTTAGTTTATGATGTACATGTTTCACAATCAGAACTGATAGTGTTAACTCATGCACTCTCATTTAAAAAATCTGTTTTTTTTTTTTTTTTCACTCAGCAAATGATGTTAGAGTATTGATGGGAAATTTACAAGTTAATAGGGCCAAAAATACCTCTCACTGGGAGTGTATTGTGGAAAATATTATATAACTATTTTATTTTATAGTTATTGCATATGATGATATACATAAGAGGTTTACAATTAATTGATGCTTATGATTCCACAAAGCCTCTGTGCTTGCAGGCAGTATATAGAGTTCTTATATCCCCATATTGCTACCAGAGGAGGAAAAAAAAAAAGTCAAAAGCAGTTTATGATTCTATATAAATGCAAACATACATGCATAAATAAAATATAATAATATTTTTCTATTTGCTTCGCTTCTAGAGGCGTTGCATTAGTTAACTAACTATTTTCTAGAATCTTGATGATTCCTGTTATATTTGTTCCTCTCTGCAAACACCAAAGCCATATGTACTCAATAGTGACTGACATCAAGAACACATAATTAGATTTTCTTAAACACCTAACTTGTCAGTGTGACTTTGAAATCAAATAAGAGCAAGCACTTGATATCAAACCATTCATACACATATGGCTTAATTGTGACACACTCAATGGTAAACCTATCAAAGGGCAAAAATTTCAGATAACTAAGCAATCATATATGATAAAAACTAAAATGGTGCACAATCGAGAATACAAGAAAGTGAGCTCTTTCCTTGATAAATTACCTCAAAAAGTGATCTTAGCTCAGAATCCTCAACATTACTATTAATATTTCGAACAAATAACGTCCTTGAAGGATGCTCCCCATATGGGTGTTCACCAGCAATTGTTCCATTTCCATTGGGAAGAGCGTAGTGTGCAGCCCACTTAAAGAAATCCCATCGGATAAACTGATTTTTGACATACCATTACTAAAGCTATCTTGGGGGTCAACATCTAACTCCATTCCCCCTCCACTATGGAAAACATCATATTTTCTATATCCTCAACCTGGTCTGGCAATCCAGCAAAGTCAAAATCATCAATTATTCTGCTAAAAGTTCCTCTTCATCATCAGGAAGCAAGCTTCCAATTGCTGTTGTTCTAATATCTTCAAATGAATGGTGATCTTCATCTCTTTTGTCCAATTGACTAAACTGAGGGAAGTTATCATCAACTGATTGGCTGGGATACTCTGATTCGGTAAACTTCACTGGATGTATGCAGAAAATTTATGGTTATTTTTCTGTTGTAAATTAATTAAATTCATTTACCTTGCCATGACCTGTTTGTGCACTGTAGGCTTTATAATTAATTGATGCTTGTTATAACAATGGTGAGGTTTGCCAATAAATTCACTTTGCTTGTTGTGACCTTGCACTGTCCATTGAATTTTTTATTTTAGATGGATACAAACATTCCCAAAAGCCAAATGACCTGATTGTGCACTGTCCATTGAATTTTTTTATTTTAGATGGGAAGAGGTGTTGTTTGATGGACCAAATTTTAATCGGATAATTAATAATCCATGATTTAAGGCAAGTTTTTTTGACAGTATCCAAATGTACGCTTGTAAATTAACATAGTTAACATACTTAATATTTTTTTGTTTCCAGTAAGATTTTACTCATGGATAAAGGAGACAAACGATGGATGTCATATCCTAGAACGAGTAATGTGTATATTCATGGATTGGAAGAATTCTTGGATATGGCTTTTGCTGAGACAGCTCAAGGAGAGGAAATTGCTTGTCCATGCAAGAAGTGTTGTCATAGATATTGGTACCGTAGAAATATTGTTTATGAACACTTGATATGTGATGGTTTCACTCCGGGATATATTGAATGGGTTTTTCATGGAGAGGGATCATCATCAAGGTTTAACCAAAATGTTGTAGATGATAGTGATGCCAATGACAGTTCATTGCCCATGGAAGATGATATTGATGGGTTATTGTATGATAATTTTAGAGAAGTAGCTACAGAATTTCAAAACAATGATGAGGAGATTAGAGAGGAGCCAACTACCGAGGCTAAGAAATTTTATAAATTGGTGGAGGAAGGCAAGCAAGAGTTGTACCCTGGTTGTAAAAATTTTTCAAAACTTTCCTTCACGATCCGGTTGTATCTCTTTAAATGCATCCATGGATTGAGTAATGTAGCATTTGCTGATCTTTTAGAGTTATTAAAGGAGGCATTTCCTAATGCACAAATTCCGGAGTCTTTCAATAAAGCAAGAAATGTAGTAAAAGATTTGGGTTTGGATTATAAAAAAATACATGCATGTCCAAATGATTGTATCTTATTTTGGAAGGACGATGAAGAAGCAAATCAATGTCGTGTTTGTGGTGCTTCCAGATGGAAATGTGTTGAAGACCTTCAAAGAAATAGTGACAGCCAATTTAAGCACCCAATTCCTGCAAAGGTGTTGAGGCACTTCCCATTGAAACCTAGACTTCAAAGGTTATATATGTGCTCAGAGACAGCAAAGTCTATGAGGTGGCATATGGATGAACGTCCCAAAGATGGCTATATAAGGCATCCTGCTGATGGTCAAGCTTGGAAGGATTTGATTTAAGGTATCCCAATTTTTGTCAAGAGCTTCGCAATGTAAGATTGGGCTTAGCTAGTGATGGTTTTAATCCCTTTCGTACAATGAGCATTGCTCATAGCACATGGCCAGTTGTTTTAATAAACTACAATTTGGCACCTTGGATGTCAATGAAACCTGAGAATCTGATGTTGTCCTTGCTTATACCAGGCCCAAGTAGTCCAGGAAAAGATATAGATGTTTACTTGCAACCATTAATTGAAGAGTTGAAAGAGTTATGGGAGTTTGGAGTCAAAACTTATGATGCTTTCAATAAGCAAAATTTTATGATGCATGCAACCTTACTTTGGACCATCAATGATTTTCCTGCTTATGCTATGTTATCAGGTTGGAGCACTAAAGGACGATTAGCGTGTCCTTCTTGTAATTATGGAACTGCTTTTCGACAATTGAAGCATAGTAGAAAGACTGTGTACATGGATCATCGCAGGTTCTTGGATACTAACCACCCATGGAGATTTGATAAAAAATCTTTCAATGGCGATGTAGAGGTAAGGAATGCACCAATTCCTTTGTCGGGCATTGAGGTATTGGGTTTTACTTCTAATTTAGAGAATGTGTATGGAAAAAAGCAAAAAAAGAAGAAACAAGATGGTCCATGGAGAAAAAGGTCTATATTTTTTGAATTGCCATATTGGAGGTATAACACATGTCGCCATAACTTGGATTTGATGCATATAGAGAAAAATATATGTGACAGCTTGCTTGGAACACTATTAGACATTCCTGGCAAATCAAAGGATCATGTGAATGCTCGATTTGACTTGCAAGATATGGGCATTAGAAAGGAACTTCATCCTATTGCTTCCAATGATTTCCATCGTGTAATTTATGCTAAAGCTTGTTACACTATGACTTCTGAGGAGAAAAAAATCTTTTGTACAGTCATGAAAAATGCAAAATTACCTCAAGGTTGTGCATCAAATATTAGTCGGTGTGTGCATATTTCAGAGAGGAAAATTTCAGGTTATAAAACTCATGATGCCCATATTATGATGCATTATTTACTTCAAGTTGCTGTTAGGAAAACTCTACCAAAGCATGTGGCAATTCCCTTGATCAGATTATGTGCCTTTTTTAGAGGGATATGCAATAAAAAATTTAAACCAGAAGATCTTGACTATTTGCAAAATGAAATTATTGAAGTTCTTTGCCAGCTTGAAAGGATTTTTCCACCAAGTTTCTTTGATATAATGGTACATTTACCTATTCATTTGGTTTATGAAATTTGGCTTGGTGGACCTGTGCATTATCGTTGGATGTACTTCATTGAGAGGTATTTATGTGATTTGAAAAGTTTTGTTCGTAATAAAAGTCATCCAGAAGGATCTATAGCTGAAGGCTACCTAGCTGATGAGTGTTTGACATTTTGCTCAAGATATATGCATGACGGTGTGAAGACAAGATTGAAAAGGAGGTCAATGTTTTGGGAAAAAAGTAATGAAACAAATGGGTCATCATTAGTTTTTCCAACGATGGGCCATCCAATAGGGGGTAAGAGAAAACGAAAGGCTAATGCAATTTCTTTAGATGATGTTTCTTGGGCTCAAGCACATCGGTACATCTTGTTTAATTGTGGAGATGAGCAAGTTGAAAGATTTATCAGGTAAAATACAATTTTTTCAACAAATTTATTTGCTATTTTTTCTGATTAATATATTTAAAAGCACTTAAAAGTTGAAAATTTTACCTATGTAGAGAACATCAAGAACTACTAAATAGTCGAGGCAAAGGAGTAGATGGCAAAGTGCAAGAAGCCATAGTAAGGATTTTATAAAGTGGTTTCAAGATAAAGTTAAGCAAGAGCAAGTTGCGCCTATATCATGTGGTTGTCAAAAGGTCCTAACATTGTGGCAAAGAAATATAAAGGATATTTTATTAATGGCTATCGATTTTACACAAGAGAACGTGATGCAAGATGTAAAACTCAAAATAGTGGAGTTACTATAACATCATGGACAGATAGTTTTGCATCTTCAAAGGATCAAAATCCAACTAAAGGAGATGTTATTTACTATGGAGCCATTCAGGAAATCCTCAAAGTAGATTATTGGGGTCAATTTGATTTTGTCCTCTTCCGATGTGATTGGTTTGAAGTGAAAGTAGACGAGTATGGACTTACTCGAGTTAACTTCAATAAGCTATGTTATTTGAATGATCCTTTTGTTATGGCCTCACAAGTTCATCAGGTTTTCTATGTAGAAGATCCTATTGAAGAAGGATGGCATTATGTCATGGAAAGATTGCCTAGAGATTTGTTTGATCTTATTGAACAAAGTGGATCGAACGTGCAAAACATTTATTGGCATGAGCAAGCGATACAACCAAATCTTGTTGATAGTGAGGATATTGAAAATATTAATCTATCTCGAGATGATGAACCAAGAACAACGGTTGACATGCCTATAAACATGATGAACCCTCAACCTATAGTAGATGATAATGATGAAGATTCCGATTTTGATGATACAGATTGGGATTGGATGAATCCAGAATGTTCATAAGAGATTAATTTTGTATATGGTATCAAACATGTTAAATAAAGTACTTTCTTGTGTTTTTTTTTTCAATTTTTATTTACATTTGTTTACATCTTATTATGAGACTAATATATGTGTGTATTTTTTTCTTCTTTTTTGGGTTCCAGGTGAAGGTATAAAATGAATAAACTAAGAAAAGATCCTACTAAGAAGTATGCTCCAGGGATGCAAAAGCCATCATCACATTCTCAAGGCATTGTGTTACAAAAGCAAGGGAAAAATCAATTGTCAGGGCTTTTGAAGAAATCTGTATCTCATGGTTCTTCACATCCGCACCAAACTCTAGGACAACTTCCTCAACATTCATAGGTTATTCTTCAAATTTTTTAAGGATGTTAAAAAGAAGTCACACATATCAAGAGCTTGAAATGGAAGAAGAGGAGAGGGAACAATTGGAAGAGATTGAAGAAAGACATTGTGAGCAACTAGCAAATGAAGATGAACAGCAAGACCAACATTACCAATACCAAGAAGATCAAGATGAACACCAAGAACAGCAACACTCACAACAAGACAATCAAGTTGATGCTCTTGGAGATGAACAAGATCCTAAAAATAAAGGTATGGAATTCTACTTCTAAGCAGTTTTGATTTGGACTGCGTGGTCTAGTTATGATATACTCTTGGGCAGAAATAAATATAAAAGCAAAAAAAAAAAAAAATTCAACGGATATCTTGCTTTAGATTTTGGTTGAGTGTGTAATCATTTTCAAAATTAAAAGCCCTGTCTGTTAACTAATTTCTGCAAAGGACTTTGTCTATTAGTCATCGATTTTTTATTTTCTCGTACCTATGCTTTAGATTTTGGTTGAGTGTGTGGTATATCAACGGTCTTCTACAAAACTGGTGTATTTCTCTAGACGAATCAGCGATGTACTTCATCGTAAAAGAAGTCCTCAAATTGCATTTCTCCTACGATCAGAGTAACATCCCTCTAGGTGCATGGTGGTTGGTGCATCTCTTTTTCTTACAATAAGAAATTGCCTCTAATTTCCATTCTTGAGCCCCTGAAAAGGTTTTAATAAGGGGCCTAAGGATAATTTCCTAAAGTGGTCTAATCATTAAAGTTAGAGGAATATGGCAGATTCGATCTTGAACAATCGACCTCCACACCCATAGAAATTATAATGGACCGCAATGATCAAGTTCAATGTATATTATTTTATTTATTTGGTTACTGTACTACATGGAAAGTCGAATCTGTGTCATTTTTATAAATCGATTGTGTTTTGTGAATGGATTACAACATTTTGAGCAATTTAATTGCTCGGATCCAAAAAATGAGAACCGGGACAGGAATCGGAGGGGGCCGACTACTTTCTTTGTGGTTGCTCTCATCTGTATCTCAAGTTCTGCTCTTCCTGATACGCTTTTGCCCGATGACGAAGGTATATCTATATTATTGAATCAAAATATTCTATTTAAATTTATGATTTCGATTGCTTGGTTATATAAAAAATTAGTCTACAAATTATATTAGTGGGTGGATCATGACCATGTTTGTATTTATATTTCATGTTGAACTCATATCAATGCAAAAGGTGCAGAAACCCCAGTAAATTGTATGATCCTGTATTCTTATGCTATTTTGTTCTAATTTTTTTATTAACTCATTTAGAAAAGAAAAAAACCCGAGGACCAACAGTAATGAAGGAGGTGCATGCTCGTTCTGAAGAAGATCGTAAACCAATTATTTTGAATGAGTATAACCAGCCTGTTGGTCCAGATGATCGGACTTTGAATGAATTTAGCAACTTTTTAGGGACTTTGGCTCGAAATGCAACTCTCGCACCTTTGAATGTTGAGACTTGGCATAAAATGACAACTAAGGAAGAATTGTGGGAATATGTGCAAGTAAGCTAAATATTTTTTTAACTTTTCTTTTCCTCTTGGTTTAATTAGTTAAACATTCATTGAACTAATCGGTTTATTATCATAGAAAAAATATGTAGTTCCTCTAGAAGGTAAAAAATGGGTCCTTGAGGCGATTGGTGATGACTGGAGGATTCACAAAAGTAGATTGAAGCAATCATATTATACAAAATATATGACAAACAAAGAAAGACTGCAGAACAAGCCAAAAAATGTGCCAGAAGAACAATTTAGATATCTTTTGAATTATTGGAGTTCTAATAAGGCAAAGGTATAAATATTTGTATCATACAATGAATTTTTGTATTGTTAATTTTACATTTAGAATTAAAAAACTAATTATGATTTCTTGGATAAGCAGAAAATGTCTACTATAAACAAAGTGAACAGGGGAAAAAGAAAGACAATCATACCATGGGACCAAAAACATTAGCTAGAGTGCGTAATGAATTGGTAAGAACTTTATCTAGTATTATTTTATTGCTATGTAATGTTATTTGCAAATTAATTATCACAAGTTAAGTGATAATATTGACTATCATTTCATTTAGCAAAATGCAAAGGAGGATAAAGCACCGCCTACTCGTTTGGAGTTATATATTGCTACTCGAAAAAGAAATCCTGAACGAGAGTACAAACAATCTGATGAGGATGTACAAAATAAAATTGTAAGCATTCTTCTCTTTTTTAAAAAAAAAAATTTATGATGGGATCCTTTGTATTGGTACATATTGAAAACATACTGCATGATGGTAGGCACGAATGGAGGCATTACAATCTCAACAATTTGAACAAGATGAAGAAAGTAATGAAACAGTTGATGTATTTTCTGAAGTTATGGGAAAAGAGCATAATGGACGTGTTAGACTTTATGGGAGGGGTGTCACTTCATCTGTTTTGAAAGAAAAAGGAGTAGTTAGTAAGTCATCTTTAAGAGCACCGCAAGAATTTATAGAATCTATCAAAGCAGGATTAAAGGAAGAAATGCAAAGAGATATGGAAGTAGAACTAGAACGAAGAATGCAACAACAAGGACTGAAATGACTAAGGAAATCATGTCAATGCTTCTATCACAACTTCAAATGGTCAATCCTAGCTTGAATATTGATGCTAACATCATAGGTAACTTGGCTCCAGAAGTAAGGTCTCCGGTGATGCTTGTAGTGCACCAAATCAACGTACTTTATGCAATACACAATCTTCAAATGGCATGCATAATCCTCCGATCCAGGTAACTTTTTGATGGTTTATATGAACATTTTATGTTTAAATACTTAAATAAGTTTTTAGTAATAAATACGAAGAATTCATATCTAACACTATTGTTTTCTTTTGTTCTTTTGTAGGAAAATGATGTTGAAAACAATGAAGATTAGAGTGGATATGCCGAAATCTTCACATGATAACAAATTATAGATATCTTCCACTTCTTAATGATTTTGAAGTTTGTTTAAATATTATATCATATTAGGAACCTTGTTATTAATTTGTATGATGGTCATTTTGTTGTGACTACTGTTTAATTGTATTCAGAACCTTATTATTCCTATCTAGCATTGTGAACTCAAACAATTACTCATTTGAATACATTGAAAAGTTATTACTCATGAGATTTCTAAAGTTTAATTATATGTAGATATAATTGTGAGTATTATTATATTTATAATTTATATTGTAACATAAAAGTTTATAATGTTTACAGTTTTGTAATATCGAACTCCAAAATAATAGATACTAAGATTAATTATTATCAACAATTATTACATTAAATCTATGATATAAACCATTGCACTAGCTCTTATATCCATTGCTTTAAATATTGGATAAACTGTTGCAATTATATTTAGAAACTGTTGCAGTAGATATTCATAAACCATTGCATTAGCTTTTATAACCGTTGCTTTAGATATAGGATAAACTTTTGCATGTTGATATGAAAACCATTGCAATAACTTTGCATAAACCGTTGCACTAGTTTTCATTATCGTTGTTTTAGATATATGATAAACCGTTGCAGTTTATATACCAAACTGTTGCATTAAAATTTATAAAACCGTTGCTCTTTTGTTCGAAATGTTGCATATGCTAAACTTAAAACCGTTGCTTTAAACTAATATAGCAACAGTTCCATTAAGTGTTGCAGTTGAAGGTATTAACCGTTGCCTTAAGAAAAGGCAACAGAGGTCAAATGAAACGGTTGCAAAACTGTTGCCTAAAATCAAATGCAACAGTTTAAAGGTCTATAGCAACAGTTTGTGACCGTTGCCGTAAACATAAAATGTAGTAGTGTCTTAAGATAGGATATGTAAGGAATGGATTTTCATAAGTTTAGATAGATTTTATCAAAAGATATGTCCAAAAATAAATTTTGTAAATTCGGATCCCAACCAAGACCAATTTTGAAAACCCATTTTTCAACTTCAAAACAAGACTTTTATTAAAGAAATGGAAGCCTTAAGGAGTATGTTTGATTAGTGTCATGCCCGAAGGGTACCCTAAACGTGGCAGTCCGCCGTACACACTATTAAAGCCTAAGAATGACCACCTCAGTCATGCGGAGGCTTCCATACTATGTACAAGGCGTCTAACACATAAAGGAGACACATCGGAATGATACATTTTATGTTGATACAATTGAGTAACAATGTAAAGGAAATACAGTTTACTATACTTCAGATACAAATCACTATACTTCAAAATACAAATCACTATACTTCAAAATACAAATCATTCAACTTCGATTACATTCATCTACAGACTTCCCTACATAAACTATTACAAGACAAATCATAAACTAGCTGATAACTTCAACATTCGCATTCTTTGCCAAAATCCCGGAGTCATTCCCGGCTCCAATCAATTCAGTCCCCACTTTGCATTCTTGAGATAACCTGTTCATTTAAATAACTATAGGGGTATAAGCTACACTAGCTTAGTGAGAATTCTCTTAGTTCCGTACCAGAACAAGCAAGCATTAATCAATCATATGATATGCATGAACAAACACATGAGCAAGCAATTATGCATGGGTATCCGGAACCCACACACAGAACGGATTTACGCCCTCCGTATCTTGGGTTAGGAATGGTATTGAAGTCTACACGACCGCTGCTAGTCCCCAAGCTCTCGGCTCTTAGCACTCGCCTCGGCTAGGCTCACACATGAAATGCATCCCCGATGCGCCTTAGTTTCCTATGAATGAGCTATGATCCCGGGTCTCATTATCCAAACGAGTCCTCGGACCATACCGATCGACTGCGTAGGAGTAGCACGCTACCAAATGCAATATGTTCGATGCAATGCATGATCAATTTACTTTTTGCTTAAGTCAAAATATTTATACATTCTTTAGAGTGACCAGCCAATATCATACACATAACAGAAATAATATGAACAGTGCAGTTATCCAATCAAATCGTGGTTTCGATATGCTTTAGTATTCTTTGGCATAAATTCATCACAGTCTCATCATATATCCCATCCCCATTCATATCAATTTTTTTTTTTTATCTTGTTCCTATAATTCTAATGCAACTAGCTACAAGCACAAACAAGGTAACAAAACAAGGAGAAAACTCACTCGGCCATTAGATCACCGATCTTCTAGTAATAATAATCCGGTGGTAGGGAATCGTCGAATTCGGGATTACCTAACAAGGAAGAAATACTCTAATAAGTATTTCAACTCAAACTAATCCAACGACTTCATACGAACTATCAAATTCGTAATTCGCATCCTAAGTGGGAATTCCAATTTAAAACAGCCATAACTTGGTCATTTTAACTCGGAATCTCACAAATTATATATCGATTTCTATTTACTTCGAAAGATCTATCTAATTCTAATATTATTTTCAAGTTTTGAAAACATTGAAGCTTCGAAAAGGTCAGATCAGATTAGGGCAGCAATAATTTCAATTTTCGAAAAATAGTTTTGTAAGAGTTTGTAATGTTCCTACTATAGAAATTGGCTATACATGCAATATGAATGATTTCCTAACATGAATGACATGAGATGAGCTTAATGTATGCATGGTTTGATGATTCTTGCTAAAAGAAAATTTCATAACCTTATTTTACAAGACTTCAAGGATAACTACTTTTAAGAATACTAGTTTCCTAACTTTGATTATTTCCATTTGTTTTGGATTTATTACTTAAGAAAATATAATTATTTTTGTTAAAATTGAGTCTTATTATATCTATTACTTATGACCTTCATTTCTACATAAAAATTTCCATTTTACACTTTGTAAGCATGTTTTCAAGTGGGGTTGATTCCAAAATCCGAATTTTAGAAAATCCACCTTTTTAAATGATTCCTTTGGGAAAAACTTGTTTAATGCATTAAAATTTAAGACCTTATGATACCTATTACTTAAGGACTTCATTTAATACATAAAACTTTCATTTTGAACTTGGATAATAGGTGTTCTTATGGCCTTCACTCAAAATTACGAATTTCACAAATTGGTTACTAATTCAAAATTTTCTCATCTTGATTCTATTTCTTGGCTTACACATTAATTTCATCAAAACTTATTTCAACTTGTAAAAATCATTGCTTAATGATACCTATTACCTATATACTTCATTTTTCACATAAAACATGAGTTTTGGAGTTGGTAAATGGGTTTTAAAAATGGTTCTTGGTTGAGATCCGAATTTACAAAATTCATTTTTGGATATTCCTTTTGATAAAATCTATCTAAACTTATGAAAATCCATTCCTTACATATCCTATCCTAAGAGCCTTTCATTTCTTAAACAAAAACTTCATTTTTGAGTTGGAAAACATGTTTTTAAAATATGCCTTAGCCAAAATCCGAAAATAACATTTTTATTTTGAAAATAACTTTTGAAAATCACATTCGATTCTTGTAAAAAGAAGTCTTGATGATATACATATATTAAGCCTTCATTTTCTTAAGAAAAAATTATATTTTGACACTTGGAAAGTGGTTTTTAAATATTGGTCTTGCCAAAATACGAATTTCACAAATTTTCTTCAAGTTCAAATCTAAGATCTACACATAATATGAACATACACCTAGATGAAACCCATGAAAACAAACTTTAAACTCATACATCTAAACTTTGCTGATCAAAATTACTCATTTATGTTATCTATACCCTAAGCCCTTCATTTTAAATGAAAAATACACATTTTGAAGTTGAAAAGCCACTTTCTAAATATGGTTCCATTTTCATCCGAATTTTCAAAAGGTGTCTTTGTTGAAAATAAAATAGATCTTGAGTTTCCTACAATTTTTCCTACCATCATCATGCTATAGCAAGTTGTTCATGAACATAAACAAAGATCTAATGCATTTATGAACTCAAAACTCTAGATCTAGTTTTCTAAACTAGTTTTACATGCATGAATCACTAAGATAGACATGTGGATGCTAGATCTATGCAAAAATAATAAGAAATAACAAAAATAACAACTTAAATAACAAGATCTATGGCATAAACAAAAATCAAAGCTATAAAAAGTTAGATCTACAATATATATCAATTTTAAACAAGAAAATAATTGAAATACAAGATAATAAAAGTAGAGACAAGGAGAGTTTCATTTTTGGCATCATCATCCTAAGCTTTTAAGCTTATGGAAGGTCATTTGATGCATGAAACCTTCATTACACTTTACCTATATCACTTATGGAGGCCTTGAGATGAAGATTTGCTTAAAAATCTTCAAGAAATATGTGTGGAAGCTTAAGAATGGAATGGGGGCAGCTTGGTTATGGTAAGAAACAAGAACAAAATGAAGAGGAAAAGAGAGGAAAAAGAGAGAGAAAAAGCTAAGGAATAAAAGAGGGAAGAAGGAGTAAATGAAGGAGAGAGAGAAATGAGTGTTTTAATTAATGAATGAAGAGAAAAAAAATAAAACAAGGCAGCCAAGGGGGGGCTGCTGTACGTGGAAATGGGGAGTGAGAGAGAGAAAATTTTGTTGAATTTTGACTTGAAATTAATTTGTGTAATAAATGTGTATGTGTAGCTTCTTTAAGAAGGAGTGGAAAATAATTATTTTAGTCAAATTAGGATTAAATAAAAGGAAAATGGCAGCAAAGATGGGTCAAAAATTCTGCCATGAAGTATAGAATATTGTGTAAAAAGATTGAAGTGAAAAGAAAGTGATATGTGTAAGGTGTACTTGAAGGTGTGGGTTGTAAAAGTACTTTATTAATAAAATAAATTAAAATTAAATTAAATTAAAAAATTTATTCAAAATATTTGTAGCAGATTTTTCTTAATTAAAATTAAATAATTATTTGAATTATTTTAGTAGTTTAACAAATATGTTACCGGTATGATCAAAATACGCGAATATGGGCTATAAATAATATTTTTATAACTCGAAAAATTCTAAAAAAATATTTTATGAGAATAAAAATATTCTTAAAATATTTTTCGATTATTAAATTAATTTATTTTATTTTTAGTATCGGGTCTTAAACAGAATCTGATCCCGTAAAGACCCGAAACGAACTAAATTTTAGAAAAACAAAATTTTTTATAACATATAAAATATTTATCTAAAAATATAAGACTTTATAAGAATAATAAAATTTTGTAATGAAATAAAAATGAATAGTGCAAAAGACTAATCAATTACCGTAATAATGGAAATACGATAAAAAGCTTAACTGTAACTTTTATAACCCGAAAAATTATATAACTGATATTTGGAAATCTTATGAAATTACGAGTCTAATGGTACTATTGGTATATTTTTTTATATCTCGAGCCCCAAGACAAGCTTTTAGAAGTCTGTATCCGAACGGGTTCGAAATAGTCAAAAATTTACCGATCTAATAATTATAAACGAACTTATATTACTATGAGTTTTCTATATATTTAAACTACATCTTGGCCTAAGGTTAGGGGCGCTATGTGAGCTCCGAAAATTCCGATTTCTGATTTCTTAATTGTTTTGATAATTTTAATTATTATTTGATTATTTTATTTTATTTATTTATCAAATTAAGTATAAACTTCTTCATAAATTAATTTTTCTTTATTCAATTATGAATCTACTCTAAACAGTATTAATTAAAGATTTTATTTATAAATTCCTTGTCCGAATGTTGTCTGAATATTTGATCTTATACGATAATAATATTATTCGATTTACTATTAAAAATTTAGACGGTGCTATTTTGTTTAAATGGGATATTCCTTATTTTTGGATTAAAATTTTCCGAGCAAAGTCAACAAGAAATTTAAGAAGATCCATGTTGCAATTATTAATTATTTAATATAAATAATTGCGAAGGTAAGGATAATCTGACAGTTGGGTTTGTTGACCACAAGCTCCCTTTGACTTTGGATTTATATATATTATAATATATATATACTTAAGCTGCGGTTTCCTTCTCCTCCTTTTCTTCTTCTTTTTCTTTCGTTTTGGATTTCCTCTGTTTCTTTCCTTCTTTGTTTCATTTTCTTTTCTTTTCTTTTGATCTTCTTTCTTCTTCCGTAGGAGCAGTGGTCCGAAGAAAGGTGAGCTCCTCTGTTTCTTCTTCTTCTTCTTTTTTTTTCTTCTTCTTCTTCCTCTGTTTCTTCTTCCTCCTCTGTTTCTTCTTCTTCTTCCTCTCGCACCATCCCAGCACACCACCGTACTGCCCCAGCACCCCACAGCACCCCACCGCACCACATCAGTCGCCCCAGCATCACCCAAAACACACACACCCGCACCACGCTCTCTGACAGAGCCCCCTGCTCTGTCTTCGCTGGGCAACGCTCAGCGAGCGCGCATGGAGCGCTCAAGCTGAGCGCTCAGAAGCGCTCAGCGAGTCATGGAGGGCTCGAGCTATCGCTCGAGCAGCGCTCCAGCGCTCAGAGCTCAGGAGCGCTCAGTGAGCGCTCAGCGAGCGCTCAAGGAGCGCTGAAAGAGCGCCCAGCGAGCGCTCATGGAGCGCACAGCGAGCGCTCAGCAGCGCTCGAGCAGGCGCTCCAGATGAGCGCTCGAGCGGCAGCGGCCACGCTGCCTCTCCTTCCCAAAGCAGCTCTGCTGCTTCTTATGGAGATATATATATGTATATGTATATGTTATATATATATATATATTATATATGTATATATGTGTATATATATATATATATATATACGATAGGTATATGTATAATGTATATATTTATACTTAAATAATTTGTCTATGTATATATGTATATGTATAAGCCCTTATATGCTATATATTTATATATTCATACTTATTATACTATAGGATATATTATATTTCTTGTTATATATATTATTTATGCTTTATATATATAAGAATTAAATTATTAATATAATATAAGTATGTTAATCTATTTGTTTTTATATGCTTATATATACATAGACTTAAATATGGTATTATTATTATTATTATTATTATTATTATTATTGTTATTATTATTATTATTCGTGTTTATTAAATTATTTCCTTTAACCTTTCAATACATACTTATATATATATATATATATATATCTATATGTTTAATTACTTAGGTTACTTGATTAAAATTTTCTTTATCCTTAATAATGATATTTTTATTTATTTGGATACTATTATTATTTTGCGTATATTTCATATAGCTCAAAAATAATTAGTAAACTACGTTTGTACGTATAATCTACGTTAAATCGATTTATATTAGCTATATAAGGTTTTAGTAATAGATTCCAGAATATAGGAAGTCTGTAGTAGAGATATATATATATATTTTATATTAGATGTTTTTAGTCAATTCTTATAGTATATTTCCATCTTTACTTATATTCAGGTGATTCTGACTCTGAGCTTGATCTGCCTGTTGACTATTACGACTGACAAGAAATATGGACAGGTGAGTATATTCCTATGATCTCTATACTTGATTGTGGTTGTAGAATAGAATTAATCATGTAATCAAATATTAAGGGGTTGGGAAATAAACTGTGACTGTGGTTACTTGAATTGGTATAAAATATTGTAAGTATATTCTAACCCATTGGATGCTATAGAATAGAAATGAAAGTGTATGAAACTTGTTTGCACACCAAGTAAATAAATATAAAACAATCTGACATAATAATTGAATACGTTCATGCATAGCATTCATGCACGTAGAAGGCCATCACCACTACACCTTGATCCGGATGGGCCGCACTGTCCCGTGAGGATGGTGAACATGGAGGACCGAAGTGGTATATACCTAGTGTGTACCATGGGCCTTGTTCTAGGGGAATGGGAACTAAGTCGTCCTGGGGAGACGGCCCTTCTCCTAGAATCGCGCCGGGTCATTGTTTCGGATTTATTACTTCACTGGGATGTTGTTATATGTATATTATTTTGATATATAAAAAGTTTTCTTGAGAAATTTGATTCCCGAAGTATATTAATCTGGGTGCTGATGAGTGGATGTACCCCAACCCCGGATTCGGAGGGCGCAAATCCGAATATGTATATGGTTACCGGTTGGCTATATATATTTGTTCACTTGATTGTTTGCATTGCATATGTTTGAATTAATAACTTGCTTGAATGGTATAGTGTGAGGAATATAACTCGCTGAGCCTGTGGTCGCTCACTCCCTTACAGTTTATTGTCACAGGACTATCTTTGGTACCAGTCAGGACGAGGCTACCCTCAGGTTAGCTCCCCTTTGGATTCAGGGTTTTGAGGGAAGGATACGAGGGTTGAAGAGAGTTCCTTCTTCTTTTTCCTGGGAGGGGTTTTTAAATAAATCTTTGAAACAGGATTGTAATATTTATAGGATCAGTAACCCAACTGCTTTGTTGTATACACTCTTAAACTACTTTTCTTTTAATGTTATATTTCTGCAGTAGTTATTAAGTTAGTTTTGAGACTATTAGTTGTATTTTATATGGCTAATCTGGTACTATCAAACCCTGTGGTTATCTATTCAGGATACGCTTCTGCACAATATTTATGGCTTTAAGAGATTTATGATTTAAATCTTAAGCCGGATATTGTGTATGGCGGAACTGTCCCGTCTAAGATACCCTCGGGGCGTGACAGTTTTGGATTGGTATCAGAGCGGTGTTTAAGCATTGGCGCTTAATCAGACCTTAGAAGTAAGAAAACAAACCTTACTGAGAGATGAGTGGGGTATAACCGAGTGGGTAATATATAGTAATTATAGAATTATATTTTATAGATATATTTATGGAAAATAAAGAACTAAGTTAGTTTTCTTTTCTTTTTCTTATTTTTTTGTAGAAATCTTATCTTCAAGTTCGGGATGAGTGGATCACTTTCCGTCTTCAACCTGAAGAGTCTGATTTCCTATCGTCATAGACTTCGTGTTCTTTGCGAGGATCTTGCTCTATACGGGAGGCCTAAGGATATAGATACAGTTATTACTTGGTGGCGAGCAGGATTGTGGGGTGAATGGCATGATAGGATGCTTAAGCTGCAGTTTCATACATCCGCTGGACGTCTGACTGATATTGAGACTATGTATGTTCTTGAGGAGGTGGCACTTTTATTTGGACATGAGGGAGTGCCATTTGAGGATGTGATATTCTTAGTTGGCCCTGGGACACCACCCGGCAGACCTGATTTTAGGACTTGGGTACAGATGAGTCCAGAGTTAGCATATGCTAGAGATTTCTGTAGAGATCACCAGGCTATGATGGCTGCCCATCATGCGGGAGTTTTTTCAGCATATGCACAGCGATGGATACCGACTACGCATCCACCACCAGTGGGACCTGATACAGGAGGATATTCTTTAGCAGCAGCAGATGATTTTCCCACCTTATCAGCACTGGCAGGACAGATCGTACCGACGTGGGACTTTCCGTTACCACCGATACCTCGCCTTTTGGGACCCCCCCTCAGTCTATTATGGACCCTGTGTATCAGCCGATATGGGAGCCTGTCTCTCAGGTTGGTGTTCAGATAGAGGATGAGACACCTGAGGCTGTTCAGCAGGCTTGGCAGTTTGCCGAGAGTGTCATGTCTCCTTTGGAGTCGTTGCCTATGACATTTCAGGAGCTTTCCATTGAGTTATTTCCTGCCGGAGATGATAGTTTCCCTTTTGTTCAGGAGCCTTTTCTGCCACCACAGGATGTTGGGGACTTGGTTTTTACAGGGGATGCAGCTGTTGCTGATGTTCAGCCTCCCATGTCTACGGATACTATAGCTGACCCTTCTTTACTTGATACTTCGGGTTTCTTTGCTCCAGACTCTGAGGACGGTTCATCTAGCATCGCTTCTTCAGACAGTCCACCTCGGACTTTACCTCCAGTAGATGGAGTGTGATGATGAGCACAGCCCTTATAGTTAGCAGTAGATGGAAGGAATAGTCGGAAATGATTTCACTTTTGGTGTATATATAGAAATCATCCATGATTATTCCTCATAGTTAAGGCTAGGTTGCTATTAGGGTTTTGATGTATTTTGGGGGAATTCTTTTTGGGAATCTTATGTATCCAGGGTTGACGGTGTATTGACTTAGATAATATCTCCCTGTGGTTTTCCTTTGATGTCTTTTGAGAATAGGAAAACATGTATTAAGATTCCATGTAAATAGTTGTGTCTTTTGTATATAAGAACCACTTGTAAGAGTTGTCCTAAAGGAGGCAACTACCTTATCAGTGTATCTAACTTGACTAAAAGTTAATAGAAGTATAACTTTTGCTATTTTCTTTGTACGATTGTGTATATAATGTTAATACTTTATTGAAATTTTGTTTTAATAATATATATAGTTTATATTTATTAATTATACGAGAAATTTTCTTCTTCATGTTGATGTACAGACCATCCGGAAGAGGTCGTGGACGACCCCCACGTCGTACTTATGTTTTTCATAGAGATCCTGAACCTCAAGCAGCTCCGCCCGAACAAGATGCACCACCGCCGCCTCCAAGGCAAGATAGATCTGATGAAGTTTTGGCTGCCATTGCTCGTTTGGCAGATATAGTTGGAGCTTTAGCACAAGGAGGTCCAAGCTCCGCCCCAGCAGTACCAGTACCACCACCCCCGGTGATCCCAGTAGCTCCAGCAGCACCAGCACCAGCACCACCACCTCCGGTGATTCCAGTAGCCCCAGCGGCACCAGTACCACCTCCAGAAATTCCAGTTGATCCAGTTCCACTGCCTCCACTACCACCAAGACCATATAGGAGCATGCTACCTGAGTTTATTAAATGCAACAGGTATTTTGATGGATCCTACGGCCAGCCAGATGAGGCCGAAGACTGGTTAGCCCAAGTGGAGAGATCTTTTGCTGCTTTTGAGGTACCAGAAAATTTGAAGACTGAATATGGTACCTATATGCTCAAATTCCGTGCTCGTACTTGGTGGGAATCGAGAAAAGGGATTTGGTAAATCCAATAGCCTGGGAAATTTTTCGACAAGAATTCTTAAAAGAATATTTTCCAACAAGTTTGAAAGTGCAATACAGTGCTAATTTCTTGCATATTTCTCAGCAAGGACGCCCCATCGATCAATATGAAACTGAATTCAGCAAGTTATTACAACATGCCCCTGAGTCTTACCGAAATAGTGAGGAGTTAAAAATGCAAGTTTTTCTCAGTGGGTTGGATGAAGATATGAGGTGTAGATTAGAAGAATTTGGAGTTAACACCTATCAGGCTTTGGTGGAGAAAGCTCGGGTGTTAGAGAATGCTAGAAAAAGAAAAAGTAAGCAAGAAGAAAAAAAGGTGAATGTGTTCGGAAGAAGACCATTTGAAGGGCCAAGATTCAAAAATAGATTTAAGAAACCCATATTTCAAAGGCCCTACTCTGGTAAAAGAGCAGAAATAGTCAGGATGTCAAATGCTGGAAATGCAATGGAGACCATAAACCAAGGTCTTGCCCCCAATTGAGGAATAAATGTTATTTCTGTGGAGATGCTACGCATTTGATTAATGATTGTCCAAAGAAACCAGTTACTACTTGTTTCATTTGTAAACAAACTGGGCACTTCTCTAACACTTGCCCAAAAAGACAGATGAATGCAATCAAACCAGGAATTGGTACAGGAAGTAATTCTGCTGAAAGGAAGAATGGAGGACAAGTAATCGTTCTGGAGGACGACTATTCAATCTTGAAACTACTTGGGATTGTGGTTATGATGAGGATCAAATCCCAGAATTGACTGGAATGGATCATGAAGATGTTATTCTTCCGGACTTATTGCAGGTATATAATCTAAGTTAAACTCTTTTCTTTTACTAAAGTAGGAATTTCAATATTCTTAGAGGTAAAGCCCTAGTAGTAAATTAGACTTGTTAAGTTGATTTAGGTTGATAATAGAAAACACTAATAGTTTCCGTTTTGAATAACTTTACATAATTCGTTAATTCAGGAAATATTTCCATAGCAAATCATATCGTCTATGCCTTGTTTGATTCTGGTGCTACACACTCTTTCATCACTCCCAAGGCAGCAAAACGAACCGGGATGCCCACAACAGTGATTCCAGGAAGTTTTAGTGTGAAGATCCCAACTGGTAGTATTGTGAATTCTAAGGAAGTAATTAAGGATTGTTCCCTTAAATTACAGAATCATGATACTACTACTGATTTGATAGTACTGGACATAAATAAGTATGAAGTAATTTTGGGCATGGATTGGATGACCAAAACAAAAGTTACAATTGATTGCCAGAAGAAAGAAATAAATTTTCAAGCTGCAAATGGATCCCGAGTCGTTTTTATTGGAGGATTGGTGATTCCACAACAAAAGGAATTTAGTTCATTTGAACTAATGTTAAGTAATGGACACGTCAATGGGATTCAAACTTTCTGTATGCTTCTGAGGGAGAAAGGAAAGAAGATAATCTTGCGGAAATTTTGGTAGTAAAAATTTCTGATGTTTTCCGGAAAAGTTATCAGTTTACCACCAAAACGGGAAATTGATTTTGGAATTGATTTGGTACCTGGTACCGAACCAATCTCAAAGGCACCATATAGAATGGCTCCACTTGAACTACGGGAATTAAAGAAACAATTGCAAGAATTATTGGAGCAAGGTTTTATCAGACCTAGTGTTTCTCCTTGGGGAGCCCCTGTTTTATTTGTAAGGAAAAAGGATAATTCGCTGAGGTTGTGTATTGATTATAGAGAGTTGAATAAAGTAACAATAAAGAACAAATATCCTTTGCCGCGTATTGATGATTTGTTTGATCAATTACAAGGGGCTACCGTTTTCTCCCGAATTGACTTGAGATCGGGTTATCATCAACTCAGAATTAAGCCTGAAGATGTGCCAAAAACAGCTTTTCGAACCAGATATGGGCACTATGAGTTTTTGGTTATGCCCTTTGGCTTGACCAATGCCCCTGCTGCATTTATGGATTTAATGAATCGGATATACAGATCATTATTGGATAAATGTGTCATTGTTTTCATCGATGACATTTTAGTCTATTCAACGACTGCTGAACAACACGTTGAGCATCTAAGACTGGCATTACAAATTTTGAGAGAACACAAATTGTATGCCAAATTTTCCAAATGTGATTTCTGGTTAAATGAAATTTCTTTTCTAGGGCACGTAATTTCAGGAAAAGGTGTATCTGTGGATCCTGCAAGATCGAAGCAATTGTTAGTTGGAAACAACCAGAAAATGTTACAGAGATAAGAAGCTTCTTGGGGTTAGCAGGTTATTACAGAAAATTTGTGAAGGATTTTTCAAAAATTGCTCGACCCCTTACTCAATTGACTCAAAAGTATGAGAAGTTTGAATGGAATGATAAGAGAGAGGAAAGTTTCCAGGAGTTAAAGAAAAGATTGGTCTCAGCACCGATATTAACCTTGCCAAATAGTGAAATACCATTCACTGTTCACAGCGATGCATCAAAAAATGGGCTTGGTTGTGTGTTGATGCAAAATGGTAAGGTAATTGCTTATGCTTCAAGGCAATTGAGACCCTCTGAGAAAATTATCCTACCCACGATTTAGAGCTCAGCAGTTGTCTTTGCTCTCAAGCTATGGCGACATTATTTATATGGGCAAAGATGTGAGATTTATTCAGATCATCAGAGTCTTAAATATTTATTCACTCAAAAGGAATTAAATATGAGACAAAGAAGATGGTTGGAGTTAATCAAGGATTATGATCTTAGAATAAATTATTGTCCTGGAAAAGTAAATGCTGTAGCTGACGCTTTAAGTAGGAAAAATCATGCAGAAGTTGCCGCATTACTTACGTCTCAAAAAGAGATGATTCGAGAATTTGAACGCTTGAATATTGAATTTACTTGGCATGAATCAGAGGTTGAGTTGGCTAATATAATAATTGAGCCCACATTGATTGAAAGGATAAAAGAAGCTCAGCAGCATGACTCCACCTTGCTTTTGGTGAAACAAGAAACACAACAAGGAAGGTATACAGATTTCAAAATTGGAGATGATGGATTGATACGCCTGAATAACAGATTATGTGTGCCTAATGATCAAGAACTTCGGAAGGAGATTATGAGTGAAGCTCATACATCTGGGTATACAGTACATCCCGGAGGTACTAAAATGTACCAAGATCTGAAAAATCATTTTTGGTGGAATGGGATGAAACGTGATGTGGCAAATTTTGTACAAAAATGTGAAGTGTGCCAACAAGTAAAAGCTGAGCATCAACGGCCAGGAGGGCTGCTAAAACCCTTACCTATTCCGGAATGGAAGTGGGATCAAATTACCATGGATTTTGTGAGCGGATTACCAAAAACATTATCCAAAAATGATGCCATATGGGTGATAGTGGATCGGCTGACAAAATCATCACATTTCTTGCCAATTAATATGACATACTCCTTGGATAAGTTAGCAAAACTATATATCCGAGAAGTGGTGAGATTGCATGGAATTCCAGCAGGTATTGTATCAGACAGAGATCCTAGATTTGTATCCAAGTTTTGGATAAGTTTACAAAAAGGTTTGGGTACTAAATTACGATTTAGTACCGCTTATCACCCTCAAACAGATGGACAATCTGAAAGGACTATCCAAACATTGGAAGATATGCTCAGGGCATGTGTTATGGAATTCAAAGGAAATTGGGATGAACACTTGCCTTTAGTGGAATTTGCGTACAACAACAGTTATCATTCCACTATTCAAATGCCCCTTATGAAGCACTATATGGGAGGAAATGTCGATCACCATTATTCTGGGATGATGTGGAGAAACTCGTACTAGGACCTGATTTGATACAAGATGCTGCAGAGAAAGTGAGAATCATTCAACAAAGAATGAAGGAAGCTCAAGATAGGCAGAAAAGTTGGGCAGATTTAAAACGACGAATCTTGGAGTTCGACATTGGGGATCATGTGTACTTGAAAATAAGTCCTATTAAGAGTATACATCGGATTCGAACAAAAGGAAAATTGAGCCCCGATATATTGGACCTTTTGAGATCCTGGAGAGGGTAGGAAACTTGGCTTATCGACTAGCCTTGCCACCAAACTTATCCGGTATACACAACGTGTTCCATGTATCTGTATTAAGAAGACACATTCCCGATCCGGATAAAGTTGTTGAATTGGAGCCAGTACAGTTGAAAGCGAATTTAACATACGAAGAACACCCAATTCGGATTTTAGATCACAAGGTTCAAAAATTGAGGAACAAAGAAATCAGATATGTGAAAGTTTTGTGGAAAAATCATAATCAAGAAGAAGCTACTTGGGAATCTGAGGAAGAAGTGAAACAAAAATATCCTCACTTACTTCAAAACTCAGGTAAATCTTTACGTTTTGAGGACAAAACTTCTCTTAAGGAGGGTAGGATGTGAGCTCCGAAAAATTTCCGATTTCTGATTTCTTAAATTGTTTTGATAATTTTAATTATTATTTTGATTATTTTATTTTATTTTATTTATCAAATTAAGTATAAACTTCTTCATAAATTAATTTTTCTTTATTCAATTATGAATCTACTCTAAACAGTATTAATTAAAGATTTTATTTATAAATTCCTTGTCCGAATGTTGTCTGAATATTTGATCTTATACGATAATAATATTATTCGATTTACTATTAAAAATTTAGACCGTGCTATTTTGTTTAAATGGGATATTCCTTATTTTTGGATTAAAATTTTCCGAGACAATTAGTCAACAAGAAATTTAAGAAGATCCATGTTGCAATTATTTTATTACATATATATATTTATATAAGATAATTGCGAAGGATAAGTCTGACAGTTGGGTTTGTTGACCACAAGCTCCCTTTGACTTTGGATTTATATATATATATATATATATATATATACTTAAGCTGCGGTTTCCTTCTCCTCCTTTTCTTTCTTTTTCTTTCGTTTTGGATTTCCTCTGTTTCTTTCCTTCTTTGTTTCATTTTCTTTTCTTTTCTTTTGATCTTCTTTCTTCTTCCGTAGGAGCAGTGGTCCGAAGAAAGGTGAGCTCCTCTGTTTCTTCTTCTTCTTCTTTTTTCTTCTTCTTCTTCCTCTGTTTCTTCTTCCTCCTCTGTTTTTCTTCTTCTTCCTCGTCGCACCATCCCAGCACACCACCGCACTGCCCCAGCACCCCACAGCACCCCACCGCACCACATCAGTCGCGCCCAGCATCACCCAAAACCACACACCCGCACCACCGCTCTCTGACAGAGCCCCCTGCTCTGTCTTCGCTGGGCAACGCTCAGCGAGCGCGCATGGAGCGCTCAAGCTGAGCGCTCAGAAGCGCTCAGCGAGCGCTCATGGAGGGCTCGAGCTATCACTCGAGGAGCGCTTCAGCGCTCAGCGAGCGCTCAGTGAGCGCTTAAGGAGCGCTGAAAGAGCGCCAGCGAGCGTCATGGAGCGCTCAGCACGCTCGAGCAGGCACTCCAGATGAGCGCTAGAGCGGCAGCGGCCACGCTGCCTCTCCTTCCCAAAGCAGCTCTGCTGCTTCTTATGGAGATATATATATATGTATATGTATATGTTATATATATATATATGATTAGTATATATGTATATGTGTATGATATATATATATATATACGATAGGTATATGTATATATGTATATATTATATACTTAAATAATTTGTCTATGTATATATGTATATGTATAAGCCCTTATATGCTATATATTTATATATTCATACTTATATATATATATAGGATTATTATATTTCTTGTTATATATATATATTTATGCTTTTATATATAAGAATTAAATTATTAATATAATATAAGTATGTTAATCTATTTGTTTTTATATGCTTATATATACATAGACTTAAATATGGTATTATTATTATTATTATTATTATTTTTGTTTTATTATTATTATTATTCGTGTTTATTAAATTATTTCCTTTAACCTTCAATACATACTTATATATATATATATATATATATGTTTAATTACTTAGGTTACTTGATTAAAATTTTCTTTATCCTTAATAATGATATTTTTATTTATTTGGATACTATTATTATTTTGCGTATATTTCATATAGCTCAAAAATAATTAGTAAACTACGTTTGTACGTATAATCTACGTTAAATCGATTTATATTAGCTATATAAGGTTTTAGTAATAGATTCCAGAATATAGGAAGTCTGTAGTAGAGATATATATTATATTTATATATTAGATGTTTTTAGTCAATTCTTATAGTATATTTCCATCTTTACTTATATTCAGGTGATTCGGACTCTGAGCTTGATCTGCCTGTTGACTATTACGACTGACAAGAAATATGGACAGGTGAGTATATTCCTATGATCTCTATACTTGATTGTGGTTGTAGAATAGAATTTATTGTAATCAAATATTAAGGGGTTGGGAAATAAACTGTGACTGTGGTTACTTGAATTGGTAAATAAAATATTGTAAGTATATTCTAACCCATTGGATGCTATAGAATAGAAATGAAAGTGTATGAAGCTTGTTTGCACACCAAGTAAATAAATATAAAACAATCTGACATAATAATTGAATATGTTCATGCATAGCATTCATGCACGTAGAAGGCCATCACCACTACACCTTGATCCGGATGGGCCGCACTGTCCCGTGAGGATGGTGAACATGGAGGACCGAAGTGGTATATACCTAGTGTGTACCATGGGCGTTGTTCTAGTGGAATGGGAACTAAGTCGTCCTGGGGAGACGGCCCTTCTCCTAGAATCGCGCCGAGTCATTGTTTCGGATTTATTACTTCACTGGGATGTTGTTATATGTATATTATTTTGATATATAAAAAGTTTTCTTGAGAAATTTGATTCCCGAAGTATATTAATCTGGGTGCTGATGAGTGGATGTACCCCAACCCCGGATTCGGAGGGCGCAAATCCGAATATGTATATGGTTACCGGTTGGCTATATATATTTGTTCACTTGATTGTTTGCATTGCATATGTTTGAATTAATAACTTGCTTGAATGGTATAGTGTGAGGAATATAACTCGCTGAGCCTGTGGTCGCTCACTCCCTTACAGTTTATTGTCACAGGACTATCTTTGGTACCAGTCAGGACGAGGCTACCCTCAGGTTAGCTCCCCTTTGGATTCAGGGTTTTGAGGGAAGGATACGAGGGTTGAAGAGAGTTCCTTCTTCTTTTTCCTGGGAGGGCTTTTTAAATAAATCTTTGAAACAGGATTGAAATATTTATAGGATCAGTAACCCAACTGCTTTGTTGTATACACTCTTAAACTACTTTTCTTTTATGTTATATTTCTGCAGTAGTTATTAAGTTAGTTTTGAGACTATTAGTTGTATTTTATATGGCTAATCTGGTACTATCAAACCCTGTGGTTATCTATTCAGGATACGCTTCTGCACAATATTTATGGCTTTAAGAGATTTATGATTTAAATCTTAAGCCGGATATTGTGTATGGCGGAACTGTCCCGTCTAAGATACCCTCGGGGCGTGACATAACCTCTTACTCAATTCAAAATATATGTCAAGAATATGACTTTTTTGTCTCTATAGACCCCTAATAAATTAAAAATAAGCTATATGAAAAATCTCATTTAAAACATAAAAGTATAATGGTAAAAAACGAAAAATAAAAATACTAAAAATACACAAAAATTAGGGTTAATACCACGAATGGTATCTAAACTTTAACAAAATATGTAATTACATACCTAAACTTTAAAATTGATCAATTTAGAACATGAAAGAACTTTTATTGCACGTGAACAGTAACTCTTTCAAGTTCTTAGAGGTACTAAATTTATCCATTTTAAAGTTTTTTAGATATTAAATTTATCAATTTTAATGTTCAAATACTAATTTCATCAATTTCAAAGTTCAAGTACCTAATTACATATTTTGCCAAAGCTTAGATACCATTTGTAACATTATCCCTAAAATTTAATTAAGTATATAAACAAGGACCTAGAAGCTAGTTAATTCCCTTACTTTCTCCAACATACAAAGCACTCTTCTATATCAGTTATTTCATAACACATTCCTCTTTCTTAATAATAAACTTATAACAGCACTATTGTTGCTTCTTCTCTATTAAATTAATTGTAATATCCATACTTTTTATTCACACTCTTTAACTCCTTTTCTCGTGAATCCTGTAATGTTTTCTATTAAGGATTCTTATTTTTTTCTCTTGTTTAAGATTATAGCACTAACATTTCCCTTCCTTTTATATTCTATTTTAGTAGTTTGCACATAATACATAACTAAATTTGTAAATAAAAATAATAATCACTATTACTGTTATAAAATTGCAATTGATAGCAAATTCAATAATAAGCAAGATAATATATATAATAGTGGATATTAATAATAACATCATCAATGATCAAATAGTATATCAAGATTTTTAACATTCCTAATAACCATTGGTCTCTTCCTCTCTCTTCTTCATAATTTTTATTTATTTTATTTTTCATCTTTCCTTAACATGAAATGTAAAATGACTCATCTCCTATAGGTACACACATACATGTATACCCATTACAACTTCCCTCTCCATTTCAGCTCCTGATCACAAAAGTCGCTTAAATTCAAGTTTTATTTAACTATGAATATCATATTAATGTTAAAATACGAGCTAGGTTCCTAAAAAAATAATATAGTTAGTTGGGCTTTTGATAGAGTTTGAACCTTGTTCACTTTTTTTTATGGTTGATCACTACATTTGAGCTACAATGAATTATTATGACTAGAGATAATGACACAATTGCAGTGAATGAGATAACTAGATAAGTTACAACATTGATTTTGCCCATTAAAATAATTTTGACATGTTTCTATGATTTCAACTACTAATAAGGTGTTGGTTGGGAAAAAAAAAAAACTAATGAGTAGCCTAGAATGTAAACGAAGTATGTAAGAAAAAATGCAAGTCAAATTTTTTAAGTTTTTGTGATGCTAACTATTGTATGTTAAAATGTCTAGTATTTAAAGTGTCAAGTAACTTAAATATACATGGTGTGGCTTTAGTACGACTGATGATTATCCCCTTTTTGTTTATTTGACTTGACTAAAATTTAACTATTTAACTTGACAGTTTGTTTTGTTGTATATAGATTGTTTGATAAATATATTGTTTGATCACCTTGTAAATAATTAATTAAATACTTGATATTTAAATAAAGCTGGCACTCATTGCATGGATTTCTACAATCTAAAAGCCCACCGCTATCACTTGGTAGTCAGAAAGGATGACATGATTAGCGATCCCACTCCATTATTGGCAAACTAAATCAACTTGAGGATCGTTGTGTTTTAAGTGGAGCTCACAGTTTTGCTATCATTAAAGGTCTTTATAGTGAATCATAGGGCATCTATTTAGGAATGTCAAAAGTGAATCCCAGGGCATCTAACTAGGCGTTATATCATGGATGGATCAAAGGGCATTTTAGGGTATTTTAGCTGTGGTTGTCACTTATTGGAAAACTTGGCACTAATGGCTATTGTTATTCCAAACCTAAAGTTTAGGGGGAAAAGGGGTTATACCTTAAACTTCATGTTGTTTAATGAAATATTCCATGTGATGTTTACATTGCATATATAGTTATTCATGAATATCATAATGTGTGATGACTTGCTTAACATTGCTTATATAGGTGATAACGAGAATGCTTACAACTCCCACTCTTCTAAGTTTTGGTGTGTGCTCACCCCTTAAAAGTTTTCTTTTGCAAGTAAAACCAAGACATGGGATGGGCTAAAGCTTTGTGTGAATGAAAGATACTTTTCAAGACTGATATTGTAGGATTTTTTATGAAGATAAAATAAATGTAATATTATAACTATAGATTTATAGGTCTTAATCTTAGCAACACAAATAAAAAGTATAAAATTAATGTATTTTCTTTTGTTTCTTGAATTTTAGATTTGTGTTAGTATATACCATTTTACTATTTGATAGGGATTTCGATTCTATACGATCTTGCAACACTACGGAATATTAAATTCCTTTGCTATATGTGTAATATAACATGTAATAATAAGTAATGTAACTAGATATAATGATTAGATATTTTAATAGTCTTGTCAATTCTATAGAGGCCATGACATTACCACCTCTCAATCAATGTCAAAGCTCTCTCTTTTGTAATTTCTTTGACTATCACCTTATTATAATCAAGCACAATTTAAAGCTCAATTCATCCCTTTGCAATAAAAATCTAAGCCAAGAAACTTGCTCAATAATAATAATCTTCTCTCTTCGAGACTTTTCTTTATGACCTCCTTAAGCTCCCTTTACCATCTTTACCCTTAAATACTTCTAAATTAGATTAGTGATAGATTATGTCCTTTTGGAAAGAGGCTTAACCATCTATTACTATTTGCATTTATCCTAAAAGGTAAAGCATCAGCAATGTTCTTTTGTTCTTGTCCAAAAACACATCATTCATACCAATTTTCTCCCTTATAATGTGAGACTACTTTCTCATGTATCACACTTTGAATGTAGAAAGTTATTTAAGATAAGTAGGTCATGGGCAATATATCCTTAATTTCTAATAAGAGATTGATTTATTCTTTATGATATTGTATCAACTGTTTTTAAATTTTTATTTTCTTAAATTTTTGCAATTGAGTTCTATTTTTTTTTTTCTAATTGATTTCGAAAACTTCCACTTTTAATAGTCAAGTTCTATACCCTTTAAAAAACAAGCACTAAAGTTCACTAAAAAAATTTTAATCGTTTAAAAGAAAAATTATCATCTAAACTTTTTTTTTCGGTGAAAAATTGTTATCTAAACTTTACCTGGCATGTCAGCCAATTTTATATAAAATATATTTGCATATATATGTGTCATGCCTCAAAAGGGAGCCTAGTAGGATTAATCTAAAGCTATCATACCACGTATGCACCCATAATATGAGAGCCGTCCTGTAAGTCAGAGTGTACAATACTCTATTTATTTATCAATGACTTTTATATAAATGATATATTATATTACTGGATTTCAACTATGGAATCCGATTGTCCACTTTCTACCAAGACCGCAGAGAATCGGTATCCCTTACCAAATAATGAAATTGAGTTCTAACTTACAAAATATAAAGTCTCATTTGTTTATACAAATAATAAATTTTACATTCTAAGTTCAATGCCACTTATGTATCTAACTTCACTATAGTCTGATGGAGAAGTACTCTTCACATATCCCAATCCTAGACCCAATTAGCGTTATACCTGCACAGAAACTGTTGGGGGGTAAGCGAACCACGAGCTCAGTGAGATAACCTGACCAAACCACACATCAAACAATAACAAATAAGTATAATTACCAATCATATACAATGTAAAAATCAATCATATGTACATTACAAGCTTGGATGATCTAGAATCCAAAGCAGGATGGAGATTTACGCCCTTTCATCGGGGTTAAAGGATCACAATGCTATGGCCCACCTACCCAAGAGAGACTAAGCATACAGGAATACAATAATACTCACTTTAATTATCTCTTTAAATTAACCATAGCTTAAATCTCTCATTTCCTGTTTTCTGCCTTAGAAACTCCACTAAGTGTTAGTCCTTTTAAAGCGATACCATAAGCGGCTTCCTTCATTTACCATTTAGTTCCTATAGTATCGACAGCTCAAAGGTAACCTTGCATTGATCTAATAGCTTTTAGCCTAGGTCAACCAAGCATTATCAGAGGGGCCGAAATACTAACACGTAGTAGGCTGCCACTTGCTCAAATGCTATTTATGCAAATCGTGTAATGCATGATCATTTTCTTTTATAGTGATAAAAGCTTTTAGTCAGGTTTAAGGTGATTATACAATTCACAGACAATATCAACATGCTTCATACAGTAACTAACATACAATAAACTTATCGCTTATAATAGGATAATTTTGGCAATCAAGCATACACCAAACATCATGCAGTATACCCAACCCCACATGCATATTAGTTTAATGTATTATTATTATAAATACAGCTATATTACAAGCACAAACAGTATGATAAAGTCAAAGTTACTCACCTGTGGTCCTCGTTAAACTATCGAAATATGTTACTAGATATTCGAGAATTGATCTATTTTTCCTATGAAAATGAAATAATATTTATTATTTTACTAATCTATTCTTCTATTAGTTCCGAAGATAAGATACTTGAAATAACATATTCACCGGATTAGTTATGGTATAACTTATACTATTATTTACACTAATTCTAAATTAGACATGTTTTAGAAATTACGTACTCCTTTCTTTTTATAGTCTTACTTACTATATTAATCTAAGCTGAGTTAATTGAAACTAATCGCCTAATTCAATTACTAAATCTTTTTTAATTATTTTAATCGATCGAATATGATTTTACTTAGTAAAATAATTTATTTAAGATATATTAATTTTATTTATATTAATTACAATTCATTGTCACTTATTATGACAAAATATTTATTAACATAATAAAAATAGTGTAACTAAACTTCTATAATTATCTAAGTATTCTATCTTGATATTTAATTTAATTTCCATTAACTGTATTGGTCATTTAATGATCTTATGATAATTAATTATTATTTAATATTTATTTTCATTTTGATTGTTTTGATCTTAAAATATTTTATATTTCTATCGAGCATTCGAAAAATTGATATTTAGTAGGCTTATATTTTTATAGTTATTATTATTATTGTTGTTTTTATATTGTTCCTTACCCGACCCATTATAGTACTCGTATTTATTTACTATTATTTAGTGTCATCGTGTTTCTTTTTATATACTTCATATAATTTTCTTAATATGTAAAGGTATTTATTATTCAAAAATTTATCTTATTTAAATTTCCATTCTTATGCATAAAATAAGTATTTTACAATTATTATACTTTATTTTCATTTATAAAGTACAATAATATAAATAATAATGATAATAATGTTAGTAATATTAATAATGTTAATTATAAGGTAATTTGCTAGTAATACTAATATTATTTTTCATAATAATTGTATTAACATAGTAGTAATCTTAAAGATAACAATAATAATAATACATATCATAGTAATAATAATACTAGTAATAATCATAATAGTGATAGTATCGTTAATAATATTATTTATAATAATATTGATTTTTATATTGATGATGATATTCATTAGTGCTAATAAAAATATTAATAATTGGTATTAATAATATCAATTATCATAATAATAGTATCATTAACAATATTACTAATACTAATATTGGTAATGATAATAATAATATGATTAATAATAATAATATCACTAATAATAGTAGTAATAATAATCACATCATTATTGATGATAATAATAGCATTAACATCATTAACAACAATAGAATCATAATAAGAATCATATTAATAATAATAATAACATTCAGAATAATATAACAGATTTTATAACTAAATTTATTAATTAATTAATTTATATATATATATTCTTTTTCTAATTACTAATTTTATAATAAAATTCATAATAAATAAATAATATTAGTTTTTAACACTTTTTGCATTACTAATACATATACATACAATCTATATCTTAATTAGCTTATACTAATAAAACTAATATTAAAAATTATTTTAAAAAATAATAATAATCCAGAATTAATAAATACAATAATATTAATTATTTTATCTAATCATAATTAATAAAATTATATTTCCATTTATAATGCTAAAGTATTTACATACACATATACTTAAATAACTATATATTAATAAAATAATTAAAAATTTATTAAAAATAATTTTCACTTCAAAATTAATAAATATATATTAATAATATTTTCAACTAACCAGAAAAGAAAAAAAATATTTTATATATGATTTTTTTTAATTTTTCTGCAAAATTCTGGTACTATTCACTTGAACAGTACCAACGGTACTATTCATCATCTTCAACCGTGGATCCAAAGCTTGTTTTTTACATTTTACACATAAATTCATTCTAAATCATTCCTAAGCACTTATACATGATTTCTACACATATAACAACTAAAAACATCAAAACTCATCCTTAGTTCATGATTTTCGGATTAAATAGTGCAAATTAAAGTTTATGAACTCTTACCTTCTTGGAGTTGTTTGGACGTGATTTGAAGCTTGTTTTGGGTTGTATTATGATCCTAATATCATTAGGAGTTAGTTCCAATCCTTGTTTTTAAAAAAACAAACCGAAATACAATAACTTACCTGACACCAATTTAAGTGTTTTTCATGTTATTTTCTTCTTTGATTTGAACTGAGATGTTTAGGACGATTTAATTTCTATTTTTAGGTCGATTGGATTGCTCAATAGGTGTTTGTTTGGTCTGGAAATTTTGAGAGTAAATGAAGGTTGTTTACTTGTCCATTAAGATGCTTCAAGGTATATATAGAAGAGAAAAAAAAAAAAGAAGACGGTTGTAATATTTCTTTCCAAAATCTCTTCCCAATTTTGTAAGTGTGTGATACGTACTGATGATACATTAATTGTGTGTGTGTGCTGGCCATATTCCCTTGCTTGGTGTGTGCAATTGTTGACTATAAGAGTCTATTATTGAATCAAGTTGATGGTGTAATTCATCTTGCAAAAACCAAGACATCCTCAACCATGGATTGGAAGTTGCAACCATGATTTATGGAGGAAAAATTTTACAATTATAATTAGTTGATAATTATCTTAGGTTTAGGGTATATAAAAATAAAAAATAAAGAGAAGATGATGAATTTA
>JAMXBD010004054.1:0-87014 GCA_024138025.1 Combretum micranthum | reverse complement strand
CGGCGTTGCTCCTGAATTTGCTAGCGTTTGAGTATTTATGCCCTGTTTGCTTTTTTTTAAAGCCTATTCCAAGCTCAAAGTTTATTCCCACCAATGATTGCTTCTCTAAATCCTTTATAACCTGAATTAGCCAAATTGCCAAATCAAAGTACCACTTTTTTACATTTCCACAAGCGTAAACACAATTATCTATCAAATAAGAGATGAAAAGTGTATAAATTATGAGTTTATCATAATCCATGTGGCAATTTCCATTTGCTTTCTCACATACACAAAGCAATGATAGAGGAAGAGGAAGAAGAAGTGATAGGAGTCAAGGTTAAGTCTATTTTAATCTATTCCATTCATAGGAATTTAGGCTTAATTTGATATAGTTTTAGCTAAATTCCTATGAATCTTATACTTTTATTGTCCAAGTGTTGCTTTGTAGCTCCTAATATCATAAGAACAAGAAATGAAGTGATTTGAACCACGTTGGAGCAAAACAACAACAACAACAATTATGTAGAATAGAATTTTGTCAAGGTCTGTAAAAGACCCATCAAAGGCAAAACAATAAGGCAAAATGGCAAGTTGCCTAAATAGAGCCCTCGACATGATCATTGACTTCTACATTGATTTGATCAAGCCTTGGACTTGATGATACAGCTTTAGTCGCGTTGTGATATCGAGCTTTAGATTCAACCTGCGATCAAAGCTAGATAAAAATCACACCTTCATTAAGAAAAAGTATAGCTTAGATCGAGGCCAACATTTGAGCCTTCGACAAACTTAATGAAACCCATAGTTGAACCTGGACAAGAATTTGAGCTTTTTAGCAAAAGACTATGGAATAGATCGAGCCCTAACTTTCAAGCAACATTCGAGCACTCAATTTACCCTGCGAAAAGTGACACTATGAGTTAGCATTTAAGATGCGCGCGTGTAATAATAAGAATGAATTCCTTTATAAAGAATATGTCATGTTAACAAATAAAATCGCCATGATTTTTATGTCTGATCCTATAAATGAACATGCACAAGCATGCAAAAGAGTACGTAGAGTACCTTTTGTAAAATATTTCTAACGTAGAATAAGAGAGAATTTTTGGCAAAAGAATTGTTTCTTCTTGCTAAGAAATCTCAAAGTTTTTTAGGTAAATTCATTGTAAATCCGATGTTTGTTTTTGCAAGACTCTGTGCTTAATTTGTAATTTCATCTTTAATTCCATATTATTTCTTTAGAATTTTTGCTTTATATTTACATCCATGAAGAAATTATACTTTAATTTAGGGTTTATGAATTTAAGACCTGATTCATGTGATTTTAAGGCATTTTAACGAATATCACTAGGTATTTGTAATTAGTAGGTAAAAATTAATTTTGTTGGTCTAAATAAGTGGTACACCTCTTAGATTCATATTTGATTTCAACCGAATAGACTAATAGATCATTCTTTTTAATAGATTTGGGCTACTAATGGAATTCCTCATAATCACCTTGAGAGAGGAATGTTGAAATTTTTTGTCACTTGTTTTAAAATTCATTGGTTTGTTTTTAAAACAAATGATTCTTAGACTTTATACGGATCTAGATTGCTGTTAACTTGTGAAGTGATTCTGGTGGTCTGGTTTATACTTATAGTTACTAACCTTAAGAGAGGCTTTAACTTACCCTTATGAATCGGACAATGCAAATATAGCAGTGAACAACTCTATGAATTTTTTGAGAAATTACATGATAAGGACTTTGTGAAGTAATCCCTAAGGCTTTTTCTTGCCTTAGAGTTACTAACCTTAAGAGAGGCTTTAACTTACCCTTATGAATTGGACAATGCAAATATACCAGTGAACAACTCTTTGAATTTGTTGAGAAATTACATGATAAGGACTTTGTGAAGCAATCCCTAAGGCTTTTTCTTGCAACAAGTTTATCTTACAATTTGCCCTAAAAATATGTATATATGCATTAACCCTAGTATGACTTCTACTTTTATTATGTTTGCTAAATTTTCTTTGGCTAGATAATAGATGAAAAGTGAGTATAGTAGATGCCAACGATCCCTTGGAATATGACTTAATATTTTCTATGCTACTTTAGTTGGTGCGTTTACCCAATGTTGATACTTGCAACTGAAATTGAATATAACTTATTAACTTTTTATAAATTTTTGAAATCTTCAGCTTCATGTTATTAAATGTTTTTAACCAACGAACCGACCAGTTCACTTAGACCAATAACTTGATTTAAAGCTAGAGTATTGATGAATTTAGCTCCATGGATTATTATGGATGAACTGAATGAAGGCGAGTCAGAATATTTGCATGGTGATGAGATACACTTTGATATGGGACATGGTTCAATGTGTTTAAGAGTGTTGGAAAGACAAAATACAAAAGAAAATTCACTAGTCTTGGAGGATACGGTCATTGGCAAAGACAATGGTTGAAACTGAGCAAGCAAACAAAGTCATAATCAAATATCAACTGAGGATATATGAGGAGTGTGTTTATATTAAAAAGATGAATCAAAGATGTATGTTTAAGTAGAAAAACAGAGGGGGTAGCAAGGTTTGCACCAACCAAGGAGAAGAAGAGAGAGAAAAGAATGAGAGAAAAGAGAAAAAATTGATGAGAGTTGTAAAGTGTAAAAAGTATGAATGAAGATAGGTATTTATAGAAGGGATTTGGTGAATTAAGGTAGGAAAATAATTTGAAAAAGAAACAAAAAATAGTTGCTACAACAAAGGTACAATAGACATGAATAGTGGCTGGAAGAAAAAAATCAAGTGAAAAATGACAAATTTGGCATAGAATGAGTTAACTTGTAAACATAGTAAATATGGGTATGGTATGTAAGAAATAAGCACAAATTATAAAGGAAAAAAATGGCAGTAAGTAGTAGCTGCAAATAAAAGCAAACAATAATGAATAATAATAGCAAAATATTAGATAAGTTACCGTAGTGACAAAATACACGTATATGAGCTATATATGACGTTTTATGATCCGAAATTTTTTTATCTGATATTTTATGAATATCCAAGTAGTTTTTAGTATAATTTGATTCTTGGAAAATTTTATCTTATTTTACGTATTGCGGTTGGATATGGAATCCTATAAAGGTCAAAAACGATTAAATTTTTAGATAATATGATCTTTTTAGGATTTCTACTATACATATGATTCATAATTTGAGTTCATAATATTTTTCTAATTAATTTATTATTTTATGATTTTGGAAGTTATCCGATCGAGTCTGATTTTCTAAAGTTTATGACTCGGTTTGACTTTAGGATTTTAGTCCCGTTTTCGAATTTAAGGTTGTACTTATAAGATTATTGTAAAATTTTGAGAGTTTTCAATTATAAGAAATTATTTATTATTATTTTATCAATAGATATTATTTAGATGTACTACCTCGATTTGCATGCGAGAGATCAAATGGGTGAATTATTTAGCATAATGTTTTCGATTCGAGTGAGTTATTGAATCATTGTGATGGTGATATATTTTACTTTAGGGTTTCAAACTTTATCTAATTCATTCGATATCTTAGTGTTATTGAATATTTATCTGGTTTCGTTCAGAGTTTTGAATTTTTGGAAATCTGGGTTTAATTTAATTTATTTGATATTTAGGGTTATAGGATTTATTTGTTTTAATCTAAGGTTTTTGAGATTTTGGTCTGTTCTGATATGGTTTAGGATTTTGATTCTGATTCAAATTTCAGGATTTATTTGTCAAATAAAATGATTTGTCAGATATGTAGTTCATGCCGATAATTGCAAGCTTTCCTAGGTAATTAGCCCTAGGATCTTATTGTATTATAAGTTATATTGATATGATGATTACGTATATTATTACCATAATTGTTAAATCATATTAGTATTTATTATAATAGTTCACTAATATTGCAATATTGGTTATTAGTAAATCATATAATTTTGTTACAAGTTGATAAGTTATCATGATTAATATAATATTAGTAATATAATAATTATGGCCTTAATATTGTTAACTTATTAAAGTTGTCTTAATATGAGGATCAAGTATGATATTATATTATCATATGACAAAATAATCTTTTTTTTTTACTACAATATATTTTGTTGGTTACACTATGCTTTTGATATTATTAATACTATTACTATAAATTGTAATAATAGTTAATCATATACTTATTATGTATCATGTGTCCAAGGGGATACGGTCATTTTCAATTATAAGTTCATAAGAAAATATTTATTTGCGATTGTTTTGGAAATTTACTTATTAGATATTATTTGATTCTATTTATTTGATGACTGTAAAGATATATTTATTTTTATTTGTTGAAGTTAAAGTTTTGTTTGGTGATTTATTATGCTATTCTTATTTGAGAATTTTCAAGGAATATTTACTATTTTTCGAATTATTTTTCAAAATTGATGGATAGATCTTTTACATATATTGGAGTCTTAATAATTACTTTGTTGATTTACTATTGCTCATAGATCGCAAAAAAGTGTTAAGGGCAATTTTATTGATAACGATTTTAATTTCTTAAACTTTAATTAAACTGTTTATATTTTAATATTCTTAAATCATAAAAAATTTGGAGTGGTTTTTAGGACTTTTCCAGATGCTTATTCAAGATTTTATATCAACTATTAAAATTAGCTTATGCAAAATTAGGGGTTTTACAAAGTCAGAGGAAAAAACACACTTACATAATTACTTTATGAATCAATATTCAAGATGTGAAAATAATTTTTTGTATTATTATAGAAAAGTCTATTTCATTCATTTCAACAAATTTAACAAAAAAATTCCAAAGGTTAAATAAGCTAATTATGTAACATATTTGAATATAGTAAAAAGACAAAATAAATTAAGCAAAACATCACTTCAAATTGAAAAAAAAAAATCCCCATGTTAAAAAGATAAAACGAAAGTCAGTATTAGATTCTTAGTTAGGAATCACTTTAGATATTTTGAATATTAAGATGTTTATACATACATTTTTAGAATAAGTTTCATGATTTTTTTATTATAAGATCCTTTTTAAAAACCTGAACAATGCTTGTGCATAACTAAAATAAAAATATAATAAATTAACAAAACAGGCATTGGAAATTTTATTTTTACAAGATTAATATTTTTAAAATATATTAATTATCATAATCTTTCAAATAATTTATATTTTTTATTAATGAGTATTTTTATTTCTAAAATAGTAAACCATGTCCAACATGAGCTTATACCTAGTTCCTTGTAAAGTTAGAATCCTTGGTTACTAGGATTCACGATTCTAACTTTTAAAAATGCGTCTTAACATATAAATGTAAATAAAATCTAAATTTATGATTCTGTTTTGATTTATTCCTACATATCAAATATGGTATCAATGACAATTAACCTATCGAGCAAACGAGATAGATTTTGGCTACCAACTTTGCCTTGTTGTGTCATTGAGGCAAGACACAAAATTTTTGTGTATTTTCTACTCTATGACCTTCTTTAGTTACTTCATCAAGAGAAATTCTATGATCTGTGGTGGTTACAATGTGATCGATCTCGTTACACCAATATATGGTCCAAATATTTTATAATCGTGATCAAACCATTTAAATTTTTTTATACTAATTTTTTAAAAATTAATTTAATTTTGATAATATAGGTGGTTTGTAAAAATTCCCCTCATGTGGTCAACCAAATGTAACTGGCCTGAGATTGAATATTAATTACTCAAAAATGTATCATGTTTTTTTTTCCCCGAAAAAATATATTATGGTTAATCTATGACTTTATCTCACAGTTAGGCTAACCTATATGATAACTTCTAGAAACAAAAATAGGCAGGGGTTCTATTTTATTAGATGGAAATGTGAAAAATCTATTTTGGACCTACCATATTTGGGGGTCCCTGAAATATCACTTGATCACGTTTTCCACCCTATAATAAAGATAAATACTGGCTGTGGATTCAGGAGCCTAAACTTCGACATAGTACAGCTGGTTTTCTTGACAAGTGCACCGAAACGGGAAAAAAAAAAAAAAATAAATTAAAAAGAGCTGGTGCCATTGTTGGAGTGATTAATTTGCCAGTTCAATTACTTCATTTACGCAAATAGGAAATTCCAAACAGAAAAAGAAAAAGAAAAAGTAAAGGGAGTTAACTTAACTTTAAGGCGCTTCTTATTCAATTAGGTGTTTAATTAAGAGAATGAAATGGCAATGGTCCATTTTCAATATTTATTGTAAATACTCTTGTGTTAAAAATATGGTATAAACAATGAGAAAAATGCAACAAAAAAGCCCTATATTTGTGTGCTTTTAGCAAAATAGTGCCTTAATTTATAAAACATAAGTTTAAGTGCATGTATTCTTTAGTTTCATGCATTTAAGGATTTCTATTAATACTACATCACATTTTGAAAAATTAAAATAAATTATGTGTCATATAATTCGGCATGCATAGTAATAATTAATCATGCCAAATGATATTCTATATCTTTTCTTCTTCTTTTCAAATTTTACTATAAAAAATTTTAAAATTATCAAAATTTGATAATATATTTATAAAATAACAAAATCTGGATTAATGAAGACAACTGGTAATAAAGATTCATAATTAGACATTCCAAAAATTGATAGTATATATATATAACCCTAAAGAATATTGTTCTTTGTACCCGTTATGAACAGATTTTAGTAAATCTAGTTTATATAAATTTGTTTTCTTTTAAAATACAGCCCTTCACCCATTTTATATAAATATTTCATATCTTAGTATTTTCGGCTTACTATTGTGTGATGTCTTTTCATTATATTATTCTTGGGCATGTCCTTTTTATTTTTACCTCCTAGTTAATATCATGCAGTTTAATCATTCGATAGCAATTATTATGGGATGGATTAAATTAGACAATGCTAGCAAAACTAATCCAGTGGGTTTTAATTGAACGAGGTTTTTTATAATTTAACTTATTGATCCTCAAAATTTAACATTTATTTTAATTTAGTTGAGAAATATTGATAGCAAATTGTACTAAAATGATAAAAGTGTCGAGAAAAGTAGAATTTTCTTTTGGCAAATTGTAATTCAGAGAGAGGCAGAGGGGGAGAGAAAGAGCGAGACATGGAACAATTTTTTAAATGTGAATACCATATACACCATAACATTTTCCAACATATGGTTTTAATTTCTAAAATCTTGGAAGAAAATATATTTGTTGCTGACACTATTGCTAACACTTCTAAAACGAGCTCATGGTAAGTTTAACCTCTTTTGAAAAAGAAAACATCAAAATATGATATTTGGTGAGTAACAGGAGCAGATCCAAGGGGCTTGTAAAGACCCGACACATAAATTTCGAGATTTAGAGTACCGATTTTCCAACCATATATAACATTTTCACATTATATGTAAGGTTGTCCTAAACTAACAGTTTATGAGAATTGTTTGATCAAATCTACTAAAACTTTATAAGTAACCTTTAACAAAACAAGATTGCTAATAAAAGCAATTTATACATAATATACATCATATGTACAAAGTTAGTGTCAATACAAACACTACAAAATTACAAGTTTTTTCTTAGACAAAAAGTAACCTTAAGAGATCTTAAGGTCTTTACAACTTAGGCTTGTCTATCAAGCCTTCTATACAGAGAATTTTGCTTTAACAAAAGCTTCTCCAAAAATCCAGGCATACGAGTCCTATTCGTCCCACTCATCCATGAATCTCTCAAAGTCTGACTCGTAACCCAGATCATCATATAACTCATCTCCATTACCTGCAAAGCAACAAAAGTGAGCCAGAGGCCTACTACGTAATAGCAAAATACAAGAACAATTTATCAAGTAAACTAAAATCAAATGGAATGCATCAATGAATCAAGTCATTATCTTATTAATTTTTCTTTTACAGAACAACAGGAGGGTATTCAAGCCTCGGGATCACGCTCTAGGAATTTAGGGGTCCTAAGTAACAGCAGCTGCTCAGGGGTTGATATAAGAAGTCTGAATACTTATATCTCCTATATCTATTCCATAAAGAAATAGCTTCATTTAGGGTTCAAAAGTCGTTGCCCGACTCTACTTAAACTCAGTCCACAACATGAGCCTAGTTTACAAGTTCCCATAAACTTTGAACTAAATAATGGTATTTACACTTAAGTTTAAGCAAACGTTACTCGAATACTATTCCCCCCATCGGCTACCCACTTAACCAAAATGAATCGCTATTGCATCACAACATACCATTGCATCATGGTAAAGTCATTGCATCATGACTTAGGTTAAGCGCCTAACTAACATGTCATTACATCATGACAGCTGCTCTTCGGACCAGATTAAACAATATAATAGACATCCAGTTCATCAAAGCATTAAGCCGAATTGAATTAAATCAAATTTGGCATGCCTAGTCCTAGTATACAACAAACAAGCTATTGCATAACTAATCCCGATAGTATATTACTATATTCACTTGGAGGGTTCATAACCCAAGAACCTTTAACCGAAATAAGAATATCAAAACAATCAATAATTGAATGTAGAATTCACACGCGCACACACACACCACACACACACACACACACACACACACACACACACATATCACAATCCTAGATTAACTATATAAGGAGATTCAAATAGCTTAGCATATAGTTTTAACATCAAATTCATACATAAAACATGTTTATTTAGCTTATATATTCATTAGAAGATCATACATGAAGTAAAGATTGAAAATTGAAGAAGTTTGAATTTGAAATTGAAAAACTCAGGGGATACACGGCCTTTCTAAGTAGGCAAAATTTGAATGAACGCCGGTAGTGTCAAAATTATATGTCGGCGGCGTTGCACCCGGCGTTAAATATTTTGATTTTGTTCACATCCGACATCGCCTATATGCCGGCGGCGTTGAAGTCCTAATGGCCAGCGTACACTTTGAAAAATAAATGCTGGAAAATTTTTCTTGCAAAAGCCGGCGGCGTTCGAAGCGGTTTTAAAAAAATCGATTTTGATCACATTCAACATTACCTCTATACCGGCGGCGTTGAAGTACCAAATGTCGGCGTACGTTAAAAAACAAACCTATTCGAAAAGAATTTATTTTTCCTGTTTTGCACTTTGCAAATTCATGACCTACAACACTTTTAATCCTTCAAGCTCATATTTAGGTTCATATACTATCTTCTATCCACATTAATCAATCCTAGCAACTTTGAACATTAAAACAACACATTACACCACTTCAATCACATCAAATCCTCCCCTTCTCTTCACTTCAACTTCAACTACTCAAATCAACATTACTCCTTACCAACACTTCTTATAACTACTATAACACATAAACAAGTTCGCACAATAACAAAACATAATCCAACCTATATTAATGCATGAACCATGTGACTTAAAAGACATTAAACCCATTCTACCATAGATTTCACATATATACTACAAGAAAGGAAATAAAACAAAAGTCTATACTTGTATTGACTTACATAAATAAGCCTTAGCTTGGAGAGATTTTTGATTCTATGAGCTTGGTATTAGTCTTTGGTTTAGGGCTTGTAGTTTGAAGAGAAGGAAAAGAGAAAAGGAAAGAAAGAAGAGGGAAATTCGTATGAAAATGGAGGGCTGCCAAAAGAGGCCTTAATTGATCAAATTTATGACTCAAAATTATCTTAAGTTTGACTTTTGAGGCATATAAGACTTTGGGTTGAATTTTGCTTAATTTGGAGTTCATTTAGATTGAATTTAAGCCTGAAAAATAGGCTTAATTTTGTAAAATTTATGTCAACAATTCCTTAGACAATTCAAAAGTTGATTTTATAAATTTAAACATAACACAAACATATTAATGCATAAAAGACACAAATATTAATTATACTATACACACATTAATATATATAAAACAATAACACTAATTTCATTACACATGCAAAATGACACACATGTAATATGCAAGATATACTAACTTAAATACATTTAGCCTATTACCAACTCATCTACTCCGATATCAATATTACCACATATGACTCTCATAAATCAACATGCTCATAAAGTTCAATAATTAAGACAAATAAAACATATACGTGGAAACAGAGCTAGTAGGGGCCTCAGCCCCCCAAATTCTGAAAAATTCATTTTAAAAATAATTATATATATAAAAAAATTTATTATATGTATATTATAAAAAAATAATAACATAAAACTACAAATAGTATAGTGGTTAAATGTTTGGTTTTATCTTCATGAGGTCATGAGTTTAATTCCCCAAGAGTACATTTCCTTTTTCAATACATATATTTTCCTCTTTTCAATATTCATTTATTATATTATCCTTCTCTCTTCTATTATTTTTAAACATTTTTCTTTCACAATAACTAATAAAATCATATTCATTTATCATATAATTATATTTAACTAAATAAATTTTTATGAAAACTACTTTTCATTCATAGTACACTATATTGTAAAAATATGATTGAACAAATAGTTTAAACCTATCTAATAATAATTCGCATCTCACTGTAAGGTGATGTATAAACAGGGTATCCATAATATGAATACCGTTAAAATAGAAACAAATTATATAATAAAAGGTTGAATATTATTTTCCTAGAAAATTTAAGTTAAGAATTTATATAAAGATATAAAATATCATTTTTAGTTTTCAAAATTCAAATTATAAGGAATTTGTGTCAATCTAAGGGTCTGTTTGGATTGTCTGTTTTTCATCTGTATCTGTATCTTTTTTAAAATGATATGCGTAATATATATCCAATTTGTATCTAAATTTTATCTATATTTGTTCTATTTGTTCTTTTGATTAGAACTATCAACTTTTTTTTATCTATATCTATTTCTTGATAAATAATTTATTAGAAAAAAGTTTGAAAAAGTGTCTGTATCTACCGGAAAAAGCCAAAACAAACAGACCCTAAGATAGGGGCTACTTCAATATATATATATAATATATATATATATATAAGTTGATAAGATATAGGTGGATAGGGTTCTCAAAGCACAATAAATGAAAATCTAAAGTAATAAAAGCATAGCCCAAAGGCTAGAAGTAGATTAACTAAAACATCTCTACTTTAATTAGGCTTGCAATAAAATGGTAGATATATATAATTGATTCTTTTTAATAAGACTATAAAAGAGTTGAGCTGAGCTTTTAAAGGCTTGGGTTGAACTCATTTAAAATTTAGCGAGTTTGAGCTCGAATCGAACTTTTTTTCGAGCCTAAAAACGTGGTTCGAGCTCAGCTCGTTTAGTTAAAGGAACCTATGTTTGAGCTCGAGTCAAGTTGTGTCTGAAGTGAGCCGGACTTGAATAATTCGTGAATATCTTGATTTGTTTGCGGCCCCACTTCCCAACTTCTTGAAGCTTCTCCACTAGATGCCTTAATAAGTGTGATTATACAATCATAATCCACACATGAATTGATAATTGTATTTGTCGTACTAAGTAAAGTTACGAAAATTACACGGAAACTTTAAAAATATATATCCTTATTTATCATGCAGCAATAACGTAAAAGTTATTTATGGGAAAAAATTAATATTTAAAAAAATTATTTTTAAAAGGTTTTAAAATTCGAGATTTAAGAAACCTTATGACACGATTACAAGGATCAAATTTTAGGATTTCATTGTAAAAAGCCTAAAAAGTCTTAAAACATTTGGATTGGATGCAATTTTATAGGAAATATATTTACTATACCGAAATGTTTCTAATGTAAGAAAACCAGTTAAGTGTGAAAAGGAACTTGCCAATTTCCATTAGGAAAATGTGATATTACTAAACAATTAAAAAAAATAAAAAGTTTAAAGTTTAAGGAAGGGTATTTTAGTAATTTAAAGAATAATGAAACAGGATACGTGATCCATTACGAGACACCATGGTTAAAAATCTAACCCCAGTAACCCCTTCATCAAACGACTCGTCGAGTCTATCCTCTATTCCTCTCTCTCTCTCTCTCTCTCTTCTCTCTCTCTCTCTTCTCCTCTCTGTCACCTTTCTGTCTCTCTCTCACGATCCTTTCTTTCCATTTATTTTCACACGCACTCTCTCTGTTAAGTAAATCCATTCCCTCTCTCTCTCTCTCTCTCTCTCTCTCTCTCTCTCTCTTCTCAAATAAAATCACTTTCTAGTCCCACACCAGAAAACACTTTACCGGAAAAACCTCCGATCGCTGTAATCCCACCGTTTTCGCCAATTTCACGGTAAGAATGGATTACAACCAAACAAACAGAAGCTTTTTTTTTTTTGTCGTTAATTTGTTTTAACTGTGTTATTTCAGTATTGCCACTTGATTCGATCGTGTTTTCTTTCTTCTTTCCATCGTAGTTGAACCTTTTTTCCTTTGTTTCCTTAGGAAAAAAAAAATACACACACACACACACATATGTTGGTGTGGGAAGTGGATTTTCCGTACATTTTGTTTAGAAAAGATATTTATGAACATATGAGTGTCAATTACGTGTTACAAGTGTCATGTCTGACTGGTCCATGTGGGACTTTGGGAGTCCAGTGAGGTTATGATGATTGTTTTAGATGTAAATATCGAAATGGGGAAAAAATTATTTAATTTGTTTGGTTGAGGGCTTTTCGGTAATTTTGAGGAATGGGTGAGTACTGTGTATTTGGATTTGGTTTGGTGGAAATTGTGGGGGACTGTTGATAATTTGTTGAGTTTTTAAATTATTTGTTTTTTCTTTTAATGTTTTGGTTTCTTGGGATTAATCGAAGGTTGGATTTGGCGTATACGATTCATTAGAGTTCTACAGATACGGTTTTTGAAGAAAAGGATTCCGTGGCTATGTAATCTTGTTGTGATTTACTTTAAAAATTGTGGAAATTTCTATTGGGATTATTCTCATTGGATTGCTATTCATAGTGGCCTTCATCCACTAGTAATGATCAAGGAAAATGATTTCCTCTTTCCAGGTTACTTCCTACGCATCCGACCACTATTTATACTAAGAGCCACTAGTTGCTGCAGTTTTTTAAGAATACTAAAGTATTATTTAATATTAAAAAAAAAAAAATCCCGAGTGGTCTTTTGCTTGTATTCTTCTTGTTTCTTATTTGTCTATAAGCTGGAATAAGTTAAATGGATTTCTGAGGTCGAGAAGAGGAATGTTATTTGGATCTTAAAACCATTTATAAGGTTCATTCACCAATTAAAACCAGCTTGCTAATTCAGCTGGGGATTTTTTGGGACAGATTGCATAAGGTCCTATATTCAAATTGACCGATTACACTTACTGTAGAGCAAATTATATATAAGGGATGCATGGATCTTTATTTGCTTTTAATTTTATATTCTTGATATAATGTAATGCGGTGAATAGATGGCAGAAAGACGGATTATTGATCAATAGGTAAGGCTTGTTTGTGCTTTATTCTCGATTTTTTTTTTACTTGCTCTTATAATGCTATCTTGCTTTTGAGATGCAGTAGTTGCTAGTGCAGTGAGGTGATGGAATAATGTGAAATATGCTTCTCATGAGGCAAACCTTTAACGAGATGGAATTAGAGATAATTCAGTTTTTCCTTGGCCAATGGAATGTAGATTTATGTGATGATACTGGATACCCAAGATTGTATTGTGGTTATTGGCTAATGTAAGTTACACGTTTTATTTATTTGTTCGGAGAAAATGGAGAAAGGCATGAATATGAAATGAGCATTATTGATAGATGATGTAATCTACAAATTAAACATATTAGTAAGTTTGAATTTTATTTTATATACCAAATTAAGTAAAAAAGGAATATATATACCAAATTAAGTAAAAAGGTTTCTGATAAATAATTATTTGATCTTTATGTTAGGGAGCATAAAATAAGTGTGTTATGTTATTTTCTTTTGGTAGACTACTTTTCCTAGAAATTGGGTGGTTGCATGAAGGCTTTTATAAAGCTGTATGTTCGGGCACTCACTAGATCAGTGATATATAAATGTCAAAATAGTTGGACTATGTTCTGTTAACTAGGTAGATTTATATCTTGGTGAGCATTTGTAGCAGCACGATCCATCTGTAAGCCTATACAAGGCATGGAGCCTGTGTTCGGTGGTTTGTTTGTTTGTTTTTTCTTTTTTTTCAATAGTTAGTTTTACTTCACTGGATGGATGGGTGGATATTTATGCTTCCAATATTTTCTCGAAAAACAGAGCTTTGTCCTCCAACTGGCAAACCATTTCTTTCTACTGACAGTTTGTGCCTTTTCAGTGTGATCGGTGGGAAAAATGTGTGTGTGTGTGTGTGTATGAAGTTTGCTTGATGTAGCTTAGTAGTAGACATTCTAGTTGTATATGGGATAGCTTCAGGTGCTCAAACATGATTTCTTACTTACTTGATACTTTTGTAGGTTCTTTAGAAATCTTTTCCTTTGGCAAGGGGATTGAAGAGCTTTGTATGTTATGTTACTGAATAATATCTCTTTCTGCAAGTGATGGATTTACACTTCTCTGATTTGTCTCCTGGGGATCTTTTGGATGTAATCCCAACTCCTAGAGCCCTTCCACGAGTTATTAGATCGTCGGGTATCATCTCAGATTTTGATGGTTATGCGTCTAATGGTGATTCCGATGCTACATCATCTGGTTGCCATGAAAGAAAAATTATTGTGGCAAATATGTTGCCTTTGCAGGCTAGAAGGGACACAGAATCAGGAAAATGGTGTTTCAGTTATGATGAGGATTCTATTTTATTGCAGCTGAAAGATGGGTTCTCATCTGATAGTGAAATTCTTTATGTGGGATCCCTCAAGGTTGAAGTTGAGGTGCGCGAACAGGAAGAAGTTGCTCAGAAATTGTTGGAGGAGTTTAATTGTGTCCCAACATTTCTACCCCGTGATCTGCAGAAAAAGTTTTATCTTGGCTTCTGTAAACAGCAGCTGTGGCCCCTTTTCCATTATATGCTTCCTGTTTGCCCAGATCATGGAGATCGATTTGATCGTATGCTCTGGCAGGCTTATGTATCTGCAAACAAAATATATGCTGATAAAGTGATGGAAATCATTAGCCCAGAGGATGACTGTATTTGGGTTCATGATTATCATCTGATGGTGTTACCAACATTCTTGAGAAAGCGATTCTTCCGAGTCAAGCTTGGTTTTTTCCTTCACAGTCCATTCCCATCATCTGAAATATATCGAACTTTACCTGTCCGAGATGAAATATTGAAGGGATTGCTAAACTGTGACCTTATAGGTTTCCACACCTTCGACTATGCCCGTCATTTCCTTTCTTGTTGCAGCAGAATGCTGGGCTTGGACTATGAATCAAAGAGAGGACACATTGGACTTGATTATTTTGGTCGGACTGTGTATATTAAAATATTGCCTGTGGGGGTCCACATGGGTCGGCTTGAATCTGTACTTAATCTTCCTGCTACCTCAGCCAAAGTAAAGGAAATTCAAGCACAGTTTAAGGGGAAGAAATTGATTCTTGGTGTTGATGATATGGACATATTTAAAGGCATTAGTTTAAAACTTTTGTCCATGGAGCAACTCTTGCAGCAGCATCCACATTTGAGGGGCAAAGTAGTCCTGGTCCAAATTGTAAATCCAGCTCGAGGCTCAGGGAGAGATGTCGAGGAAGCAAAAACTGAGATTTACACGACTGCTGCAAGGATAAATGAGGCATATGGATCTTCAGACTATGAGCCTGTGATTCTTATCGATCGCCCTGTTCCACGTTATGAGAAAAGCGCTTACTATGCTGTTGCAGAATGTTGCATAGTCAGTGCTGTGAGGGATGGGATGAACTTGGTTCCCTACAAGTATATTGTGTGCAGGCAGGGAACTCCTAGTATGGACGATGCAATGGGCTTAACAAAGGATACTCTACGTACAAGCATGCTTGTTGTGTCTGAGTTTGTTGGTTGCTCACCTTCTTTAAGCGGAGCCATTAGGGTTAACCCTTGGGACATTGATGCAGTGGCAGAAGCCATAAGTTCGGCTATTAGTATGCCTGATATGGAAAAGCAGTTGCGGCATGAGAAACATTACAAATATGTAGCTTCCCATGATGTGGCTTACTGGGCAAGAAGCTTTGCACAAGATCTGGAGCGTGCATGCCAAGAACATTATAACAAAAGATACTATGGAATTGGTTTGGCTCTGGGTTTCAGAGTTGTTGCCCTTTCTCCAAGTTTTAGGAAGCTGAAAAGTGATCATATTGTCGCTGCATATAGGAGGACAAAAAGAAGGGCAATTTTCCTGGACTATGATGGAACAGTGGTTTCTGAAACATCTGTCAGTAAATTACCTAGTCCTGAAGTACTCTCTGTGCTGGATACACTCAGCAAAGATCCCAATAAACACAGTGTTTATGGTCAGTGGGAGGGGGAGGAAAATTGCTCTGTGATTGGCTTGCTTCATGTGAGATGCTTGGAATAGCTGCTGAGCATGGTTACTTTATCAGGTATGGAACTCCACAAATTGCGATTCAAATTTTTTTTTAGGAGGATTAAAAAAAAATTGTTTTTAAGATGTTTGCCTTTTCTTCTCTTTCTTCACAGGTGGAAGAAAACAGCGGATGGGAAACCAGGTACTTTGGATGTTGATCTGACTGGAAATATTGTGGAACCCGTGATGCAACTTTTACAGAGTAACTGATGGCTCTAGCATTGAGTATAAAGAGAGTGCTTTGGTATGGCACCATCAGGATGCAGACCCAGATTTGGATCATGCCAAGCAAAAGAATTGTTGGTTCATCTGGAAAGTGTGCTGGCCAATGAGCCTGGGTTGTTAAGAGAGGCCAACATATTGTTGAAGTTAAATCAGGTTTGAGTTTTCTTTCACACACTTATCTTACTCTCTTTTCCGTTGCCTATGTGCACATTAATGTATTCAGCATTTGCTTCTTTAGATATTAAGTAGGTCCACAAGCAAGCCCCATTTTGTGTGTACGTGTTTGCAATTACATTGCCTGCACAGATGTGTATCTGTATGTTGCATTGTGTAGGGAGTCAACAAAGGATTGGTTGCTGAGACAGTTTTGACAACATTAAGCGATGGTGGTGAGGCACAGATTTTGTGATGTGTATTGGTGATGACAGATCTGATGAAGAATGTTTGAGAGCATACTGAGCAGAGTCTCCATCCTTCCTTGCCAGTGGCTCCAGAAATTTTTGCCTGTACTGTTGGACGGAAACCAAGCAGAGCTAAATATTATTTAGATGTTGTGGGTGACGTAGTGAAGTTGCTCCAAAGTCTTTCCAGTGCTTCATATCTGAAGACTGGATATCCTGCACTCACTGGTTTCTTTTGAGAGTACCGTCTAAGCTGCTAGTGATGGTAATTACTGGAGACCTCTTCCACTTGTCACAACTTAATATTTCCTTGGGAGATGTATCGAGGTTGTTCTCGTTCACAACTGGGCTATTGCGGAATGTTAAATTTACAACAGCTAATTGACATTGAGCATTGGATCAAGGCACTGGCTTTGCTTGTATATGATTGACTGGTCTGCGCATTTGGTGGTGCCTTCTTTATTTCTTGTTTGGATGTCTATAGTGGTTCAAGTACTGATTAGAAGGTGCCACTTGTTTGTATAGGGAACATACACAGTATGAGCTTTTCAGCTTTTTACTTTAGCCCTCGACGGCTTGAAATGCTTTTGTGCACATGTAAATATCATTTATCCTTGTCAAGTCATTTTACTCTCATTTTTGAGAGATTTTCTTAGATGATATGGAATGTGAATGCATTTGCTAATTTAGTTTGGGCCTACTTCAAGGAGATATTCTTTTACTGTTATGGTTGAATAAAATCGATCCACTTCCAGCATTAAACCTATAATTTAGTGCGTTCAATTTCAACATAGTTAAATGCCCGGCCTGGACATGGTCACGTTTTTGGATTTTCTTGGAGCTGCTTCATTTTGTAATTAAGGGAACTCAGCAGTTTAAATAGATCGTTTAGTTGCCATAAACCTCTGGTGATACAGTTAGATGAAGATGGGGGCTACGCGGGAGCAATGATGACAGGCACGTGGACTTTCACGTTTAGGTGCATACAGGAGCCCTAGGAAATAACAATATTAGGGTAAAGGCAGCACTGGTATCTTAACTTTACAATTTGGATAAATTTTTTTAGAATTATTGAATTTCATAATTTTGGTACCTCTATTTTTACTTTTTTGGCAATATTGGTGTCTAAAGAGACAAAAAATATGAAGTTTGAAAGTTTAGGTATTAATTTTTCTAAATTGCAAAGTTGAGACATCTATGGTCCTTTTATCCCAACAATTATTTCATGCAAACGTTTTGAAATTTTTATATATTTCTAGGCCAAGAGGAGTTGTCATGCCCCAAAGAGTACTCTAAACGGGACAGTCCGCCACACTCGATATTTAAACTCAAGTAAGGCAACCTTAGCCTTCTCATGAGTTTGAACTTCGAGTGTAAGGCTTACTTTCAAAATGCAGGGATTATGCTTCGCTTCGTAGTAGTTTAAGGAGACATACATAGCAACAAAAATGTAAATCATGACTGATTCCTTTAGGTCTATTCTATTACATGAACTAAGGGGGCACCCCTGTCAACAACGTAAAACGTTCTTAGACTCACAAAATCCCTTATATTATCCTTCAAGTACCAATATGGGAGACATGATTAGAAGTTCGTGTCTACTTCTAGGTCCTGGTCTCATCGCAAGCTCCTTACTGTCTAAGAGCTGTACCTGATGTTCGTGGCTCCTTGGGAATAGCCAAAAGTATTCATACTGCAACAGGAAACTATTGGGGTATAAGCTACACTAGCTTAGTGAGTAAAAACTTCCATATCGCAATTAAAACATAACAATCAAGCAAGTGATTAATCAATCAAGTGAAATGCATCAAACACTTGAAAATCAACAAACATATGACCAGCTGGAAATCATAGGTGGATGGACTTGCGCCCTCCATTCCGGGTTAGCAAATTAACGAATCCTGCGGTACAACGTCATTTAAGCTCACGGTCAACTGAACAATAATTCGTTTTATGGATCACGATTAACCAACATATTCGTTTTATGGATCACGAAAAACCAACAAATGCTAATGCTCCATCCCCATCGTGACATGAATGAGTTCAAATTTATATTGAATGTATAATAATCAATTAATCCAATTCTTTTAGATGGCCAAACAATATTCGCAGACAATCCATTCTAGCTCCTCTCTATTCAAGCAATAAATTATCACCCGGCTTCGATATTCTTTAAGTTCAATTTCACATATCAAAAGCAGGCAATTGTAATTCCCAACTAACCTCATCATACATAATCATTCTTTTTATCTTTACTTAGCAACTAATGCAACTATCATTACAATCACAAGCAATAATTGAAATCGGAAGTGATACTCACTTGGCCATGGTACGCCGGTCTCTTAGTAATAATAGTGGGGTGGTAGGGTATCGTCGTTCTCGGGATTACCTACCAAATAAGAATAACCTAATGAGAATTTTATCACGTAACTAATTCAAACTATACATCTAAACTAAACAAAATCGTGATTCTCGCTATTTGAGGAAGTTCCAACTTAAAACGGCCATAACTTGGTCATTTTAACTCGGAATTTTGCAAATTTTATATCGATTTCTATCTACTTCGAAAGATCTATCTATTTCTATTATTAATTCCAAGTTTTGAAAACATTTAGGTCACGGAACAGAGGGATCAGATCTGTTATGTAACTTTTCCTATTCCGAAAAATTGTTTCACACTTAATCAAGATGTATCTAGTTGATGATTCATGTGTAGATAAAATATGAATGTCATGTAATGAGTTTAATATATGCATGATCTTGATGATTTTTAATAATGAAACTTTAAGAACTCCTAATTCCTACAAGACTCCAACAATAGTTACTTCTTAAAAATCCACTTTTTTCCAATTTTGCATCTCCTTAGTGTTTAGGTTTTATTTTAGAAATTCATTGTTATCTAAGTGAAAATGAATCTCTTCATCATATACTATCCAAGACCTTCATTTCTATATAAAATTCACATTTTTCACCTTGCAAGTATGTTTTTAAATAAGCTTTTCACAAAAATCCGAATTTTGGAAAATTCATTTCTTGCATATTTCTTTGAGAAAACTTGTTCAATGCATCAAAATTTAAAGCTTTACTATATCTATTGCCTAAGGACTTCATTTAACACATAAAACATGCAATTTGAGCTTAAATACTGGGTGATTACATATGCATCATCTCAATTTACGAATTTGACAAATTGATCACTAACTCAAAATTTTCCATCTTAATTCCACTACTTGTTTTACACATTATCATGCTTAAACTCATTTCAACTTGTAAAAAATCATTCCTTAGAGATACGTATTACATAGACCTTTCATTTTTCATGTAAAATATGAGTTTCAAAGTGGTTCAAGGGTTTTTAAAATAGGTCTTAAAGTTCATCCGAATTTTCCACTAAACATTTCTAACAAAAATCTTTTCTTTTCAAGTTCCTTGTCTTATTCATAAAGATCTACCATCTAACACATTTGTATATATGCAAGACTAAGCTTTTATGATCATTAATGCATGAAAACACAATACTCATGAACTTGATGTCAAGAAAAATTGAATGTCTAAACACTAGACCTACAACTTATAGTGCATGAACATGAGTTTAAAGACATGAACATAATTTTTTCATGTAAGATCTCTACTTTTATATGCATGAACGTATTTACTCCAACAAAAACTCATTAAACATAATGATCTACTTGTGATGGCTTTGATATTCTTGTATTAGTGTTTTCTCATCCCTAAATTTACTCATTGGGATTTAAGTGGAAAAAACACACAAGAATAGTCTTGCCATTACAAGATTATATAATAGAAAGACTAGGAATCATCACTAAAATGATTTGAGAAGGAAGAAGAGGAAATGAGCTTGTGAGTGAGTGTGTGTGTGTGTGGAGTGTCAGACACAAAGAGGAAGGAGAGGAGGGAGAGTTTTGCTCTTTGTAAAATTTTGAATGAGGTGAAAATGAGGAGAGAGAGAAAAAAATGAGCTTATATATTGAATGATTAGGGTTTAGTTATAATAAAAGAAGCAAAAATAAAACAAAAAGAGGGGAATTGGGGAGGGGGTACGCCGGCAACAAGAGGGAGTGAGCGAGAGAGATTTGAATTTTGATAAAATTTGTAATTTAAGTAATAAAATGTAATAATTAATTAGGAAAATAATTTTCTTGGAAAAGAAAATATAATGAGTAGTTGTAAGGATGTAAGAATAGGTATGGGTAGTGTGCAGTGTAGGTTGTATTGTGAATAGTGGTAAATAGTAGACAAGACATCTACTTTACCGGTAGTAAAATATGGGAAAAATGCTATAACTATAATTTTTATAGCCCAGAAATTATATAATAGTTATTTTTGAATTCCTTATAAAATTTCGGTTCTAATAAATATTCCGGAATATTTTTCTAAGCTTCTGGTCCCGAGGCTCGTTTTTCCGTAATGGGGTTCGGGACGGCCCGGAATAGAAATTTTTCTAAAATTAAAACTTTCTAAGGTTTGAAATATACTTTAAAACAATAATCTACATTAATTGTTCTATAGAGATCCTTGTATATAGAAATCGAAGAAAAGCCGGACCTAGGATTCCTAGGTTGCTTATACTAACCCTATTTAGGGTTACGGTTTTCGATTTATGGAGTTTTACCTGTTGTTAGGAAAAACCGGGTTCACAAGAAATCCAAAATTAGTACAATTGAGGTACTTGAAATCCTTTTGAATTTACGAGCCTAATGGTACTAATTCCACATATCCAACGTTTGAATCTCGGGGCACGCTTTTCTAAGTCTGTACCTGACTGGGATCGAAGTAGATTGAAAATTCATTATATCTTTTTAGAGCATCCTAGACTTAATACGAACCAACTACACCTTTTTCTCTTATTCTGACTCATTGGTTTAGGAATACGGGATTGTCGGATCTAGGCTACAGGGTTTCTTGCGAGTTTCGTGGACTTAGGTTTTCCGGTTGACTTTCCGGTTTATACCTTTGCCAGTTTGGAAACTGATATTTTAAGTTTATACAACATATCTGATTTGAGAAATTTATTTTAAGTTTGATTTCTATAAGTATTTAATATCTTTCAATGTTTTCAGAATTCTTTGGATTGAGTTTTATTTCCGAAGGTTAGTCATTATTTACTTTTTAATAATTTGTTTTTGGGCTCTATATTACCCGATTTTATAAGTTGGAGTTAAATATAGAATTTGTCGTACGTGACGGTTTTGAAATTGAGGTATATTGAGTTCCTATTTTATTTTTAAGGATTCTTATTTTTCTCACGATTTGGAAATTTCTGGATTCGTTCGGGATTTGGGACTTATCGAAATTCGGTTTTAATTCGGAGTGATTTTTAGGGTTTATTTTCAAAGTTTATCTTGGGATTATTTACTAAAATTTTCCGGGGCTTACAGGAGTGGGGGCTTCTATTTTTAGCTTTAGCACAAAAGAATCGTATTTGTTTGGAAATGTTCATTTGAAAGATAACCTCCAAAAACAGATGGAGATGGTGGAACCACAAGCAATTCCAAGAGTTTTATCTTTTGTCCCTCCTTTCCCTATGGTATTGTATCTGCATTTGGCAACTTTATGTGTGGTGAAAAGCTATGAAAAACGAGCGAAAAGAAAGAAGTGAAATATTTATTTTATGTTTGGCAACTTGTAAAAAAAAATAGAAGGAAAAGAGAGAAATAGAGTTAGTTATTGGTAAAATTATCCTTATATTATTTGTGTAAAATATACCCTTTTCCTTGTTTGCTTTGTCAAATTTAAGTAGGTCTGTTTAGTAATTTTGTTGTCATATGCTTCTTTCCGTTGTTTTCTCCTCAATTTTGGAGAGCAAATAAAGGGGTGCAATAGCAGAAATGTTTCCTTCCTTTTCCAATCTATTCATCAAGTTTCCACTTTCCATTTTGGTATCGAAATAGCAACTTCCTTCCACTTCCGCTGGCTTCCTTCCACTTCATTTGGATTCCATTGTTCCAAACACAGCATTAGTTTTCACTGTTAATACTATGCGAAGTGAATGCCATGATAGAATGCTTTAAATCTAACATGATATGAAGATTCTTGAGTTATCGGTACCTAAATTTTGACAAGAGCTCACGTACACAAGCTAAGTGTATGACTCCAAATTATTCTTCTCTAGTTGTCAATGTGTTTAGAAAATCGTTGAAATAAGGCCTCACATTTATTATGAGAAATGAATGTTTAATTAGTTTGTCAATATAGTAGGATCTTATAAATTGTTGAAATCAAACAAATTTCTCTCTTTAACTTGATGTTTATAACGCCCGGATCTTAGTGCGTTATTAGCCTGCCACGTGTCATCATAAGATGGTGACATGCTAAAGCTTAGAAACCTGCCAACATCCTCAAATAATATTCATTAACTTAAAACTCGCATATTAAGATAGTTTCATCAATCTTTCATTATTTTAGAATAAATTTCAAGTTAAACTGTGGCCATTTAATACCTATCCTAAGGAAAAAAAAAATCAAAGTTAATCTAAAACAATATCTAAGAAATACTAAATTTCATGTCTTAACAAAAATCATCAAATTTCAATAGATCAAATTGATCAGAATTCTACTAGATGGTTTGATCTACTATTGTCATCCTTGTAATCCACAAAAACATCATACCCAAATAAATCAAACATTATAGGCTCCTCGCCTATTCTTGAAAAAGATTAAAAAAGGGTTGAGCCAGAGCTCTTTACACTAAAACTACAAGTACATACACACGAACAATCATAACACATATTCACATGCCATGGTTATAAATGCAATAACCATAAGTTATTATCGTTAAATTAACTAGGTAACCAACATAGTTTAAAACCATTTGCAACTAACTCTAAACTTGGAGTAACTCATGACTCCACATCAAACACGTAGTATTATATGTATACATATATTTGGTATTGGTTACTCCCCAATACTTAGGAACCACGATTGTTTTCACCTAGTCTATCGGAATCCTTTTTAGGTACGACTCTACTCGGGACAACATCACACAAGGATCATCAGAATGCCACCCTAGCATCACTGGTACTCCTAGTTCACCAGGCCTAGTTAAACACAAGTAGCAAAACATGATTTAGCATCCAATAAGTGATTAGTCTATTTTAGATACTAGTACCTAACACGAATAAACAACAAACAAGGTAATGATGTACCTTATTCAGCATATAGAAAAGTAAACTCAAATCTACTTGGATCACCTGAATACGATACATAACAATACCAACTCATTACTTGATTTAAGAACGAAAAATACCCTTAAGGTTCTCTAGTTTTACTAAGTCATCAAAAACTACTACTATTCTAGGTCTAAATATAAAACCTTACTTAGATTTTGGTGTACTTGATGTTAAGATAAGGGTTTAAGTGTTTAGATAGATCATTAAAAAGATAAAAATAAGGTTATGACATCACCTTATTTATCATGCCCATGATGGGGGGCATGATACACTCTAGAACATAAGAGCATGTTGTCACATCTTGATCACACCTGTGATGGGGACCATGACGGCCATCACCCCTTGCATCGCGTCTGTGACTACGGGTGTGCAAAAAAAACCGAATGTTTAGGATAATCGAACCGAAACCGAGAAACCAATCCGAAAAAAGCGGTTAACTGATCCATTGGTTTCGGTTTAGGATCAGTATTTTTAATTTTTTCGGTTTTTGGTTTTTAGATTTTGGAAACCAATGGATTCGGTTAACTGATCCATAATTATAAATATATATAATTTATAATATACCCATATAATTTTTTTTTTAGTATTATCAATATGAATTATGTTAAAGTGAATGATTCAGATAAAAAGAAACAAATGTATATATGTTTGAAAATTAGAATGGTAATATTTAATTGAGATTTTGTATTGAGCTTAATTGATCAAGGTTGATAAGAACACATGAGTAAAAGGCTATTATGATGATTATCTTGATGACACCGATATATATTAATAACTATTTTATATGTCTTACATTCTTAATTTATAGTTTTTAATATAATTAATAAAAAAACTCGAATTATTTTTACAGACATATTGAAAATATGGTCAATTGCAAAATTTGCATAACCATTATGTCAAACGGTTAAAAATCGAAAACCGAAAAAAATTAACAGAAAAAAACGGTTAACTGTTAAGGTGGTTAACGTTCATAATGGATTGGTTTAGGATCAGGATATTGAAAATCCAATTATTATGGTTAGGATAAAAAAATAGGGCTATGGACCGGTTAACAGAACCGTGAACACCCTACCTGTGACAGAGGTGGTAACAGGCCTCACTGCTTGCATCATGGCGGAGACAGCGAAAAATCTCATACCTAAGGAGATCACGACTGTCACTCCTGTACATCCCTTTCGCTTCAAAAACAAAAATTCTCCTAAAAACTTGTCTCATTGATTACCATCTAGGCAAAAAACTCCTAATACAATATTTTAACAACATATATTACTTCTCTAATTAATATACTTGACTATAATCTCCCATTCTCACCAACCTTCAAAATCAACAATTAAAACAACCAATAAGAAAGCTTAGGGTTTTCGAATCTTTCTTTCCAATGCACAAACACTTTTAATACTGACAACATAATTTAGAGAAGGTGACCTATTTAGATTATCAAAAGACTAAAAAATGAGGAAACTTACCCAAATCTCCTAATGTGCATTATTCCTTGAAAACAAATATTACAGAGGGAGTTTTAGGGTTTAATTCCTCATGAAATTGCTGCAGAGAGAGATACACATGCCTTTAGGTGGGAGGGTTTTATTATCATTAATATAAAACATAATTAGAAGTGACAAAATAGTTCATATTTTAAATTGGTGAAATTGCACTCTTTGCCCTTCTTTATGATATATTTTATTTTATATTATATTTCTCCCTTCCTAAAAAGAAACTTTCATCCATGAAAGTCACCTGGATCATTGAAAAGCTCAAGATACTTTGTTCTCATCTCCTCCTCCAGTTCTCAGGTTAGTTTTCTCTCAGTCTAATTTGTCTATTGTACTTTCACATATTTGATTACTCATCTTCTCATAATCTGCTCTTTGGTATCAACAATCCTTACTGGCTTCTCAACAGTGATGAGATCGGGTTGTACCTCCAACAGTTCCAAAGTTGTCACTTGATCTAGGTTTGGCATGAATTTCCTCAACATAGATACATGAAATGCATCATGTACTCCATCCAAGCTCGATGGTAAATCCAATTTATAAGCAATATCCTTAATTTTCTCTAGAATTTCAAAAGGTCCTATGTATGTGGAATTCAATTTACTCCTTAACCTAAATTTGATTACTCCTTTCATAGGTGATATTTTTAGTAATACATGATCCCCCTTCTAAAAATCCAATGGTTTGTGTCTCTTATTAACATAACTTTTATGATGACTTTGGGCTGCTTGCATTTTGGTGTGTGAAATTATTTATTTATTGTTGTGTTTGATCAAATGAATTTGAATTCTCACTAATCACTGATCGAGTTTTTCAAAATTGTAAGTGTTTTCTAAATCAGATTCAATAACTACGGCTCACAGGGTAAGCGCACCCATTAAATGTAGCATAGATAATGATTTAGGTTGGTCCCAATGGAATCATTGGCAGTTTGTATACTCTCAACCTCATTAATTGTCTAGTCAAAGAAAGGTTTAGAAGAAAAACATAACGAAAAAATGAACTATGCTAAGTTAGAAATATTCACAAATGTTTAATGGGTAAAATGAGAAATAAGCCCGTAATTTCTATGAAATAGTAGTTCAGAGTTACTTCACCAATTCCTTATTAGAATGATTTATTAAGAACAACAAACTTCTTAAGAGCTATTTGAATAGTGTGTTTATATCGCCAGATTCTCTAATTTAAACAAAAGTTTCTTTCGAAGTCAGTAGTTCTAGATCTAGCTAAAACCAGTAATCTAAAGTTTCAATTAGACTCGCATAAATAATAGGAATCCATTGCTTTGAAAAGACAACTCAATGAATTTTTTAAAACAAGTGACGAAAGTTTCATTCCTCGGTAAGAGGTAGTTAGGATCAACTCAATTAGCAACAAGATCTATTCAATTGAAATCAAATCGTGGATCTAAAAGAGTACACCACTCCTTTAAAAACCATAAGTAAGCTAAGTTACTAATTACAAACATCAAGTTAAATTTACTTGAAAGCGCATTTGAAATCAACTGAATCAGAATTGGATTTGTATCCTACGCTGTAGGAGTTTATTTCTCCATGGATTTATCAAAATAAGCACATATTAGAAAAAATAAAACAAATTGAAAAATTAATCAATTAATTGCTTAGAAATTCATAAATTACAAACATTGGGTTAAATTGATTTAACCCAGAAAACAGAATAAATTCTCAAGTAAAAAGAAATGAAAATTCTTTTACCAAGAATCCTTCAGAAATCTACTCTACGTTAATACTGATTTACACTGTTGGTACATACTTTACAACATGCTTGCATGTTTATTTATGGACTAAGCATAGAAAGTATGATCTACTTTATTGACACGTGGCAGATTCTTTCTTACAAAATTTGATAACTTTCCACTCGCATATGATCTGTGAAAATACTCGTGAGAGTCGCATGTGATTCATTGATCGAGGCTCGTATTAAGCAAAATCAGACTCAAATTCAAGAAATTCCTAAGTAAATTGTGTGTTTTTGTCCATTGCTCTATTGATGGTAAAATTGAGATAATTGAGGGTCATATTATAGAGGCTCGAGGTAATTCTGATGAAGAATTGGTCTGTTCAACACAATTATTGAGGGTCGAGATTTAAGGCTCGATAATGTATTTTCTTTAGAATGATGCTCGATCGCTTCGACTAAAGTCGAGGGTCATGTCGAGGTTTCACAATTGAGGCTCGATAGACCAATTTTTGCTGTCTTCTTTCTTTGTTTGGCCTCGGCTGTGTCTTTACAAGGCTCAACTTCTTCAATCTTGACTTTGCTTGTTGTTTTTACTCCAAATTTGATTTAAAACACTTCATTACTCCTCATTGGATTCTAAAAGCTTTAAAACAACATTATTTATCAAAAAATTATTTTTTTAGGATTTTTTTTAAAGTTCTTAGCAAATTAAGCTAAAAAATCCTATGAAAAATATAGAGTAAAAATGACTTATCAAATTCTCCCACACTTAAGCCTTTGCTTGTCCTCAAGCAAATAAAACAATTTAAAGGTCACAAGGCTTATTTAAGAAAACAATTCATGAATGGTTCATTTGATATAAATATTTCAAGCACAAATCATCTTAGCTTTTTGAAAAAGTTAATTATCTTTACTGACTGAAATAAATTTACTTTTACAGAAATCAACTGTCTTATCTATTTAAATTAGCTTTTACCCTTATTATTTAATAAATAATTCTTAAGCAAAAATTATTTAGAAGATCAATCAGATTAAGAAGAAACTCAATCATCTTTTATCCCTTTATATATAAAAGTATGTAATTTATAAATCATTTTTTTAAGCAGAGTAATCTAAAGTGAATGCATGTACATCAAATCATCCCCCGAATCTTTTTCCTTGTTTGTGCTTTTTATTTCTTATTTTTATTAATTATTTAAAGCTTCACAGGAACATGTGTTGCTTGCATCTTTTTTTTTTCTTTGGACCGTTGCTAGCATCTTTTTGCTTTTTTTTTTTTTATGGCTTTTGAAATTGAAAGAGGAGAGAAGAAGCTGCTCTTCTGAGGGACCAACCCAAGCCCATTCCAATTTTAAGCATATGTTTTATATTTAATTTTTTGTTTTGTTTTTAGTTATAATGCACAACGAAAAATTATCAAGTTACAATTATCATTTGAACATTCACCATAAATTAAAATGGCTCTCAAAATGACTAATTTGGAAAACATACAAATCATTTAAACTTTTATAAGACAATTTGAGTAGCCTTACTAAGGACTTTAAGCTAATTCCAGCTTTAAAATTCTAAACTAAGTAATAAGTAAAACTACTTCATACAGATAGTGCCAATTGATTTAAACAGGGTAAAAATTGTTCAATTTCAAGATAATTTCATAATTCATTTAGCTAAGTGATTTTTTGAAAAAAATTTGTCAAATTTTAACCATTTCATTGAGTTCTTATGAATTTGCGTGGAAACTTGATCTATATCAGTACATACTCTATTCATGCAATTTATTAAGTTATGATCCATTCATCTTGTTTAACCCTCCCCCCACACTTAAGTTAAACATTGTCCTCAGTGTTTTTCATCTATATAAACAGTTTAGGGGATTTAATTCTATCAAAGCAATTTTTAAAGCACAAATTAAAAAGAATTGAGAAGTGAAGAAAACTTCTCTCTTGTGTAAGCTCAAGCGTTAACTTGACTTGTCGAGACCTGTTTAAGTCTGTTAACATAAATAACTTGACAAAACATATGTTATTATCGAGGCTCAATCGGAGCCTTGATAGAGTTATGGACAGAAAGCAACTCATAAGAAGGACAATTCAAAAAAATGAAAAAGAGTCTGCATTTAATTGAATGATTTAAAAGAATAAAGAATATTGTTCAAATATATTACAAGAACATAAAAATTCATTCCCAAAATCTAAAACGTCAAAAACAAAAATTCCTAGTGGTCCATTTCCAACCAATATCTAAAGCTTCCGCCAAATTCATTCCCTCTTCCTCTTCTTAGCCTGGGAAAGTCTTCATAGGAGCCTCTATTCCTTCCTCCTCTTCCTTGTCTTCTACCCCTATTATAACTCCTGCCTCTACCTTTATTACCAATCTTTCCTCTACCTCTTTCATTAGCCCTGCCTCTACCTCTTCTGGCTTGATTTATAGGGGCTTCACTGGTAGGATTTGGTGGAGGACTAATTTCTTTATTTTTGTGTGTTGCCCCTTCTTCTCTATCCAACTCTTCTTGTAGTCTTTGGGCATAGGCAGCATCACTCTCTAGTTGAGCCAATCTCTTCTGCTTGGCTTCTTCTCTCCTCCTTTCCTCTTTGTCCTCACTGTACAGGAGGCTATCATCATATAGATCTTCATCATCTTGAGCCAATTCCTCTATTCCTTGAAGAGCTTCAATTATCTTTGGCTGAGATGATTCATTTATTGGTTGTGGTGGAGTTTGAAGTCGGGCTTCTACTCTTTTCTTCTTTTCAGCCTCTATGGCTTTTGTTAATCTTCCAACTTCAACCCCAGTGACATAAGCCTTCAGCTAATAAATTCTTTTTGTTTGCTCCTCTGAATTTTTGTAGGATTGATTACTTTTCATTTCGATTTCTTCCCTCATTTTTCTTTTTCTCTTTGTTCTTGTAGCCTCCAACAATTGATTTATTGTAAGGAATCCTCTTTGTCTTGTTGGGGAGCATCAAGAGGGAGCTGTTGCTGTTGTTGTAGAGCATCATGAGTCACAAGGGTTTCTGTTTGGGTACTCCCCTCTTCATGATTTGTGGTTGCTTTTTCTTGGAGGTGTGGAGGATAGAAAGTTTCAAGTCTATCCCATGTTGGAGTGTGTTCCTCTGGGATTCATTTGGGCCATCTTTCATCCTCTAATTGCCTCTGAGCTTTTTTTTCTCTGTATACTTTTTGCCATTGTTGAAATAATCTAAATTAGTCAATAATTAAAAAATTGCATGTGAATACAATATTAGTTCTAGATATTAAGTTTGAAGTAATTTTGATTTATGAAAATGAATGTGTAGAAATAGGTTTGATATCTTATGTTTATTAATGTAAATTATTGATGTATGTGTGTATGTAATGAAATTAATATTATTGTTTTTATGTATATTAATATGTGTATAGTGTAATTAATGTTTGTGTCTTTTATGAATTAATATGTCTGTGTTATGTTTAAAAGTATCAAAACAACTTTTGTTATACCTAAGAATTTGTTGATAGATTTTTTTAAAAAAATTAAGCCTATTTTTCAAGCTCAAACTCAACCCCAAATGAACTCCAAATTAAGCCAAATTTAAACCTAAGTCTTTATGCCTCAAAAGTCAAACTTAGGATATTAATGAGTCATAAATTTGATTAATTAGAGCCTCTTTTTGGCAACCCATATTTTCATACGAAATTTCCCTCTTTTCTTTCCTTTCTCTTTTTCTTCTATCTTCAACTATAAGCCCTAAACCAAAAACCAATATCAAGCTTTTGGATTCAAAAATCTCTCTAAGCCAAAGCCTCTACATGTAAGCCAAAGCTAGTATAACTCTTTGTTTTATTTCCCTTCTTGTAGTATAGGTATAAAATCTATGGTAGGATGAGTTAATGTCTTTTGAATTGTATGGTTTTATGCATTGATTTATATTAGGTCGTGTTTTGTTATTGTGTGAACTTGTTTATGTATTATAGAAGTAGTGATAGGTGTTGGTGAGAGGTGAAGTTGTTTTGAGTAGTTGAAGTTGAAGTGAAGAGTATGAGAGGATTTGATGTGAATGAAGTAGTGTAAAATCCGAAAATAAAGATGAAAATATAATGAATTATGAATTATAAGGTGATATAGAATGAGTTTAAGGTCAAAACAAGTAAATTGTAAAGGTTTAAGTTTGATTAGGTAATGAATGATGAAATTCATATTTCTGTAATTTTTGACAGATGCTACGCCGCTATCTGGAGAATCTACACCGCCGGTGTAGAGATGGCGTACGAAGGGAACAGTAGTGCTTTTCTTAATGCTGGTTGGAACGCCGCCGGTATACACGAGGGATTCTTTCAACGCTGGATAGGAACGCCGCCGGCGTAGATCATGGATTTATCGGCGTATGTTGTTGGATCGAAGTTCTAGGAATTCAAAGCCTCAATAAACGTCGCAAGTGCTTGTGTAATTTTTGCCAGTGTAAGGTTACGCCAGCAAGATTTATATATACACGCCGCGTAGAGCGGCGTATGACCAAATTCTATAAATACGAGACGCGAATAACAATTTTCGATAGAACTTATTATTATTTATTTTCTTTCGTCGAAAAAGGTTTTGGAGTGTTCTTGGAGATCTAGGGTTGGAGAATCATCCGGAGTGTGTTTTTGATCCAAAGTAAGTGATCTTAACCTTCTCTTATAGATTATATACAAATTTGCATAAGTTTTCTTAGGGTTTTGATATGTTCTTGAAGGAAAAATGTGGGAAGGATTTCGATCTCAGATTTAATCTGTCTTGGTTGGATAAGGAGTGAGTTTTGTGATTAAAACAAGTAAGTATAATGTTCTCATACAAAATTTATGCGAATTTCATGCAAGTTCTAAGGATTTTATGATTTGTTTGCACGAAAGAAACCCTACATTTGGTTGAAATCCGAATTTGTGGATGTGAGTCGGGTGTTGGTGATCCAAATCAGTAAGTTTTGTCTTTTCGTTGATGAATTTAAACAATGTGAGACTAGATGATCTTTATATCTTCTAATTGTCATGTAATATTAGGGTTTTAGTGAATTATCGGTATTGTGGACTTATTGTGAGTTGTGATTGGACAAGACGGTGCAAAATTTTGGAGATTCATTATCAGGTTAGAGTTTTAGGAGATCATGATATATTAGGATTTGTTTCTTTTATCGTGTTTTATACATCTATTTATGTATATATGTTGATGACAGGATAATTGGAGACTTTGGTGTTTGATTGTAGGTATTGAACGAGAAGTTGTAGATTCCTGTTAGTGTTGTTGTTATCGATATTGGGTTTGGTGAATTTGGAATTGTATTCCTGAAACTGAGAAAGGTACGACCAATCCCTGCTTGTTGTTTTTGCTTGTAAGTTTAGTATTGATTGACTGGTTGTAGGAACAGAATTTCATAATAAACCTAATTATATTCAACTTAATAATTGTTTGTTTGGTTGTGCTTGGCTTTGACCAGTAAAAACCTGACAGACAGTGATACTAGTGAGGTACCCTGATGATCTTGGTGTGAGGTTGTCCCTAATGGACTCGTGCCTTGATATGATTCCGATAGAATTAGGTGATCTGGATTCGGGGTGTTTGGGGAGTACCCACTCATCCATATATGTATATGATTATTATTTTCAAAGAGTTGTTTGATTTTCAATGGGGTCTGAGTAACTCCGAGTTTGGGATTAAAGCATACCTAATACTGGACTGTGTTATTTTGTTGGTTTAAGAAAGATCATAATATGACTGTTTGCATTAGTTTAAGTTACATGAATTATCTGCCTGTTGTATGTGTATATGCATTTGTTTTTGGATAGGAGTTATCGTACTGGGCGTCGCCGCTCATTCTTTTAAATTTCAGGTATAGGTGAAGAGGATATAATATATGATCTTTTGGGATATGAATTATTCTTTGATAACAGGGATGGCGATAGTGGACCCGACTACCTGGCCGAGAGCTAGGCTTCATATATCAAATTTCTAAGAAGAAGAAACATTTAGATCTTTTCAAATTGTACTTGGATGGTTTCAATGAAAAAGATTTTTTTTTGATGTAATCAGTTTTTAGTTTCTGCTGAATTTGTTGGCTATGTGATGCCGACATGGATTTTATGTTTGAACCAGGAGTTCATATTTTATGAAGTATAAGTTTTTAGTTTAAAACAGGTTTCGTATCCTATGAGATACCCTATGTGTATTTACAGGTGAATTATACAAAATTTGTGGATATCAAAGCCTTTGCGTGTCCTATATAAGAGAGGATACGTGGCGGGTTGTAATGCCTTCAGGTCTGGTCATTACTGCTTATTTGGTATCAGAGCTATAGGTTTTGGATCATATAGATTTAAGTTTTAATTCCTTAGGACGGTGAGATTTGAGGAGTGCGGTAGAATAATAGGTTTGTTGTTTAGTTAAGTTGTTGTTGTCTGATAGATTTTAAGTTTTGATCTTTAAGTTGGATTACCCTCTATCTCATTAAGATGTGTTTATTGGTGTTAGTAAGTTGATATCTTGTAGTTTCCATAGTATGTTGATCCTTATAGTTCGTTTTACCTCTAGAAATTTAGTATCCTTACCCAAGATCGTAGATTACAGTTGATCTTTTAGCAGGATGGATCAGCAGTTAAGGGTATAGAAAGGATGTGTACCAGATGTTTTGGACAACATGATATCAAGGTTTACAAGAGGCTTGAATTGCCTATTTCTCCTATGGCAAGGTTAGGCAACAACAGTTTTGTATAGAGAAGGTTGTTCCACAGATGTTTTATTTCATGTGTAGATATCGAGCTAAATAATGCAAAGAGTTTAGAAGACAAGAGGTTCTAGGGATTCTGATGCAAGTTCAAGTTTTTCAAGCATATCTAAGCAATTGTTGTTTAGTAGTGAGAAGGTAGTTAAAGGTGTATTTACAGATAACTTTGGAAAGAGGATATGTATAAAACAGCTGATATCTAGAAATGTGGATATTGAGATAGAAGGTTGACATCTACCTGCAGATTTGGTAGTGCTGGATATGTTAGATTTTGATGTGATTTTGGGTGCAGACTGGTTGGCAAAGTACCATGTGGTGATTGATTGCCATAAATTCGTAGTAGAATTCAGTTTGCCCGATGGTGACTAGTTTGTTTATAAGTTGGTAGTGCAAAGATCTCTAGTTCTACCTACTTATGAATTGTGGGGAAGATCAGTTTTGGATGCTATGGTGAAAGAAGATAAAAAGGAGATACTGTTGTTGGATGTTCTGATTGTATGTGAGTATCCAGAAGTTTTTCCAGAGGATCTACCTGGATTACCACTAGAGAAGGAAGTAGAGTTTGATATTGACTTGATACCCGGTACTGCACCAAAATTAAAAGCTCCTTATTGAATGGCTCTTACAGAACTTGCTGAGCTTAAAGTGCAGTTGGATGATTTGTTGAAGAAGGAGTTCATTAGACCTAGTGTTTCACCTTGGGGAGCTCCAGTTCTGTTTGTCAAGAAGAAGGATGGCAGTATAAGACTATACATCGACTATAGAGAATTGAATCAGGTGACAGTCAAGAATAAGTATCCTTTGCCAAGAATTGATGATCTATTTGATCAGTTAGCAGGAGCTTCAGTGTTCTCAAAAATAGATTTGATATATGGATATCATCAATTGAGAGTGAAAGTCAAAGAAATTCAGAAAACAGCTTTCAGGACAAGGTATGGACATTATGAATTCGTTGTCTTGCCTTTTGGACTCACCAATGCACCAGCAATATTTATGGATCTGATGAACAGAGTCTTAAGGAAATATCTTGACATGTTTGTGGTAGTCTTCATTGATGACATGTTGGTGTATTCAAGGACTAAAGAGGAGCACGAAGAACATTTGAGATTAGTTCTGACCAGATTGAAGGAAGAGAAGTTATATGCAAAGTTTTCAAAATGTGAGTTCTGGTTGGAACAAGTGTCTTTCTTAGGACATGTTGTTGATGGTAGTGGGATATCAGTGGATCCTGAGAAAGTCAAAGCAGTTGTTGAATGGCCAAGACAAGACTGTGACGGAAATCGAAGTTTCTGGGAATGGCGGGATATTACAGAAGATTTGTGGAAGATTTTTCCAAAATTTAGTCCTTTGACCCGTTGACACAGAAGGGAGTGAAGTATGAATGGAGTGAAAACTGTGAAGCTAGTTTTCAGTTATTAAAGAATAAGTTAGTATCTGCTCTAGTGCTAGCCTCACCTGTGAGTGGTGAGGAGTATGCCATTTATAGTGACACTTCTATACAAGGTTTAGGATGTGTGTTAATGTAGAGAGGCAGGATTATAGTATATGCTTCCAGACGGTTAAAGCCCTATGAGAGGAGTTATCTTACTCACGATCTGGAAATAGCGGCAGTTATGCATGCTTTGAAGCTGTTGAGACACTACCTTTATGGGGAAGGATATAAAGTATATACGGATCACAAAAGTTTAAAGTACATCTTTACCCAGAAAGAGTTGAACATGAGATAGAGAAGATGGTTGGAATTGATAAAGGATTATGATATTGATATTCAGTGTCATCCAGGAAAGGCGAATGTGGTAGCTGATGCCTTAAGCAGAAAGAAAATAGAGAATCTTGCAGCTTTGATCATGACGGAACGTCATCTCATTGATGATATGAGGAAGCTTGAGTTGGAGATAGTCACAAGACAGATAGATGAAAGATTGGCTAATATGAGAATTCAACCCACTTTTATGGATAGAATCAAGACATCTCAGACAGATGATCAGAGTATCTTGGATATAAAGAGGAAAATGGAGATAGGTTGAGTACCAGAGTTTTATGTAGATGATGAAGGCATCCTTAGGTACAAAGGGAGATTGTGTGTACCAGTGCAAGGAGAACTTAAGAGGGAATTGTTGAAGGAAGCGCACTACTCTAGTTATTCCATTCATCATAGAGGGAACAAGATGTACCAGGATTTGAAAAAGCTATTCTGGTGGAACAATATGAAAAAAGGAGATAGTGGAATATGTATCTAAGTGCCATATGTGTCAGATGATTAATATTGAGCACAGAAAACTGGCAGGTGAGTTGAAGCCTTTACCAATACCACAGTGAAGTGGGAACATATCACTATGGATTTTGTCTCTTTACCAAAGATAAGAGATAAGTTTGATTCAATTTAGGTCATTGTGGATCGTCTCACAAAGGTAGCTCATTTTATACCTATTAAGACTGGTTATAAGTTAGAGCATCTGGCACAGTTGTACATCAAGGAGATTGTGAGATTGCACGGAATATCAGTAACAATCGTGTTAGATAGGGATACCAGATTTGTTAGGAGATTCTGGAAAAGTCTACATAAAGCTTTGGGAACCAAGGTCGTGTTCAGTACTGCTTATCATCCTCAGACTGATGGGTAATCTGAAAGGACTATACAAACTTTAGAAGATATGTTGAGAGCATGCATTTTGGATTTTAAAGCAAGTTGGGATGAGCATTTGCCACTAGTGGAATTTGCCTACAACAACAGTTATCAAGCATCGGTTGGCATGCCTCCATACGAAGCGCTTTATGGCGGAAAGTGTAGATCACCTATTCATTGGGATGAAGTGGGTGAAAGACAGTTGTTAGGACTAGAGTTAGTCCAAGATGCAATTGACAAGGTCAGTTTGATCAGACAAAGATTGCAAGCTTCTTAGAATAGACAAAAGAGTTATACGGATAAATGAAGAAGACCCTTGGAATTTCAAGTGGGTGAGCACGTTTTACTAAATATTTCACCAACAAAAGGAGTTGTTAGATTTGGCTTAAGAGGAAAGTTAAATCCTCGGACCATATGAGATTCTTGAAAGGATAGGCGACATGGCTTATAGATTAGCTTTACCGCCTAATTTGGAGGGAGTGCATAATGTGTTCCACGTATCCATCCTCGGAAAGTATGTTAGAGATCTCGAAGAGATAGTAGCTCTTGAACCGCTGGAAGTGCAACCGAACCTTATGATGATTGAAAAGACGATCATAATTGTGGATTATAAGGAGAAGATTCTGAGAAGCAAGGTGATCAAATATATAAGAGTGCAGTGGACAAATCAAATTGAACGTAAAGCTACCTGGGAGCTAGAAGAAGACATAAGAACGAAGTATCCAGAGTTGTTTCATCAATCCAAGTAACTTTCGAGGACGAAAGTTCTTTTTAGGAGGGGAGAGATGTAAAATCCGGAAATAATGATGAAAATATAATGAATTATGAATCATAAGGTGATATAGAATGAGTTTAAGGTCAAAACAAGTAAATTGTAAAGGTTTAAGTTTGATTAGCTAATGAATGATGAAATTTGGATTTTTGCGATTTTTGACAAATGTTATGCCACCATTTGGAGAATTTACGCTGCCAGCATAGAGACAGCGTAGGAAGGGAACAGTAGCATTTTTCTTAACGCGGGGTAGAACGCCGCTGGTTATGCGAGGGTTTCTTTCAACGTCGGATAGGAACGCCACTGGCATAGATCATGGATTTGCCGGCGTATGTTGTTAGATCAAAATTCTAGGAATTCAAAGCCTCAATGAATGCCGCCAATGCTCGTGTAATTTTTGCCAGCAGAAGGTGTACGTCGGCAAGATTTATATGTATGTCGTCGGCCGACCAAATTCTATAAATACGAGACGCGAAAAATGATTTTTGATAGAACTTATTATTTTATTTTTCTTTCGTTAAAGAGGGTTTTGGAGTGTTCTTGAAGATCTAGGGTTGGAGAATTATCCGGAGTGTGTTTTTGATCCAAAGTAAGTGATCTTAACCTTCTCTTATAGATTATATATGAATTTGCATAAGTTTTCTTAGGATTTTGATATGTTCTTGAAGGAAAAATGTGGGAAGGATTTAGATCTCGGATTTAATCTGTCTCGGTTAGATAAGGAGTGACTTTTGTGATTAAAACAAGTAAGTATAATGTTCTCATACAAGATCTATGCCAATTTCATGCAAGTTCTAAGGATTTTGTGATTTGTTTGCATGAAGGAAACCCTACATTTGGTTGAAATCCGAATTTGTGGATGTGAGTCGGGTGTTGGTGATCCAAATCAGTAAGTTTTGTCTTTTTGGTAATGAATTTAAACAATGTGAGACTCGATGATCTTTATATGTTCTAATTGTCATGTAATATTAGGGTTTTAGTGAATTATCGGTATTGTGGACTTATTGTGAGTTGTGATCGGAGAAGACAGTGCAAAATTTTGGAGATTCATTATCAGGTTAGAGTTTTAGGAGATCATGATATATTAGGATTTGTTTCTTTTATCGTGTTTTATACATCTATTTATGTATATATGTTGATGACAGGATAATTGGAGACTTTGGTGTTTGATTGTAGGTATTGAACGAGAAGTTGTAGATTCCTGTTAGTGTTGTTGTTATCGATATTGGGTTTGGTGAATTTGGAATTGTATTCCTGAAATTGAGAAAGGTACGACCAATCCCTGCTTGTTGTTTTTGCTTGTAAGTTTAGTATTGATTGACTGGTTGTAGGAACAGAATTTCATAATAAACCTAATTATATTCAACTTAATAATTGTTTGTTTGGTTGTGCTTGGCTTTGACCAGTAAAAACCTGACAGACAGTGATACTGGTGAGGCACCCTGATGATCTTGGTGTGAGGTTGTCCCTAGTGAACTCGTGCCTTGATATGATTCCGGTTGAATTAAGTGATATGGATTCAGGGTATTTGGGGAGTACCCACTCATCCATATATGTATATGATTATTATTTTCAAAGAGTTGTTTGATTTTCAAAGGAGTCTGAGTAACTCCGAGTTTGGTATTAGAGCATACATAATACTAGATTGTGTTGTTTTGTTGGTTTAAGAAAGATAATAATATGACTGTTTGTATTAGTTTAAGTTGCATGAATTATTTGCCTATTATATGTGCATATGCATTTGGTTTTGGATTAGAGTTATCGTACTAGGCGTCGCTGCTTATTCTTTTAAATTTCAGGTATAGGTGAAGAGGATATAATATATGATCTTTCGGGATATGAATTATTCTTTGATAACGGGGATGACGATAGTGGACCCGACTACCCGGCCGAGAGCTAGGCTTCATATATCAAATTTCTAAGAAGAAGAAACATTTAGATCTTTTCAAATTGTACTTGGATGGTTTTAATGAAAAAGATTTTTTTTTTTTTTTTATGTAAACAGTTTTTAGTTTCTGCTGATTTTGTTGGCTATGTGATGTCACGTCCCGAAGGGTATCCTAAACATGGTAGTCCGCCGTACACAATATTAAAGCTTAGGAATGACCACCTCAGTCATGTGAAGGCTTCCATACTATGTACAAGGCGTCTAACACATAAAGGAGATACATTTGAGAGATATATTTTATATTGATACAACTTGAGTAACAATATAAAGGAAATATAATTCACTATACTTCATATACAATTCATCCACAGATTTCACTACACTAACCATTACAAGACAATTTATAACACCCAGCTAATATCTTCAAGCATTCTTGCTTCCTGCCGAAATCTCGAAGTTATATTCGACTCCAACCATCTCGGTCCCCAAGTAGCATTCTCCCTCAACCTGTTTATTCAGACATCTATTGGGGTATAAGCTACACTAGCTTAGTGAGAGTTTCCTTAATTTCGTACCATTACAAGCAAGTATAATTCATCCATATGTTATGCATGAACAAACACATGAGCAGACAAGCATATGACTTTCCGGTAGCCATATGTGAATGGATTTATGCTCTCCATTTGGGGTTAGGATGGTCCATAAGACATGCAACCATAATTCCAATCTTGAGTGGGGTGGTCCATAAGTCATGCAACCATAATCCCAATGTCACGCCCCGAGGGGTACCCTAAACGTGGCAGTCCGCTGTACACAATACTAAAGCCTAGGAATAACTACCTTAGTCACGCAAAGGCTTTCATATCATGTACAAGGCGTACATCACAACCAAGGGAATGCATCAGAGTAGCGCAATTTATATTGATAATAAATAAGTAACAAGGCAAAGAGAATACTTATCATAAAACATAAACATATTGTATTGCAATTCTTAGGGGCATGTCCATCTATTATCTTCAAATAAATATACATCACTAATCATATAAGTCATTATATATAAAGAACCTTACAAAATTTACTTATCTTATGATTCTATTTCCTTCATAGAAGCTTAACTATCCTTCCATGACTTCCTTAATGTCATGATCCTCAATTTAAGTTATGGGTATACCTGTTTCAACAAAATCTATAGGGTTATAAGCTACAACTAGCTTAGTGAGATATTTCTTTTCATTCGCATCATATTTTCAAACAAGTTTATTTATTTATTCACACATATGCTTTGCATACAATGCAACAATCACATGATTATGCAAATATATATAGTTATTCGGAAACCATATATAGAACGGATTTACCCTTCTGTATCAAAGGTTAGGGAATCGGGGTTGAAGGTCCTCGACCTTCTACTGCTAGTCCCCAGGTCCTCACCCACAACGTTCGGTTGGCTCGACTCCGAACCTAGAGTCGCTTTCCCAGAGCGATTTGGATTCTCCAGGAAGGAACATGGCCCGTGGCACCGGATGATCACAGCCAATCCAACTCTACGCGTAGGAGTAGCAGCCTTCCGAAATAGATGTGACTCGATGGATGCTATGCGTGAGCGTTTTAGTTTTCTTAAGCCAAACCTTATTAAGGTTTATTAGGGGCGATCAATCAATTTAGCAAACTATAAACAATCATACAAGTAAGTAAACAAAATTATTTAAACCAGCAGTTCGAAGTTACGATATTCTTAATTCTCATTTCACGCATAAACATAGAATCACATATATACACATAATCCCGAATTCCCCAAATATATCCATTTTTATCTTTTCTTAGTATATTAATGCTACTATTTTACAAGCACAAGCAAGGTAACGAAATTAGGAGGAATCTTCTTAGTCGTAGTAATCCTCGGATAGGTTATTCTCGTATCCTTCGTCACCTAGTCAAGAGAAATACCCGGGATGAGTCTTTCATATAATTTCTATCCTTGGAGATTCTAAACTTTACTTAAAATCGCGGTAAAATCATATAAGAGGAAATTCCAACTTAAAATGGCCATAACTTGCTCATTTTAACTCGGAATTTCACATATAATATACGTTTTCTACCTATTCGAAAAGATCGATCTATTTCTAAACTTATCTTTGTTATAAAAGGTCATTTGGTTTCCAAAAACGTCAGGTACAGATTTAAAACGAATTATTTCTAAACTTTTGCAACTCCATTTCTAACTCAACTTCATTTTGAAGAAAATCCTTTTGTAACAATATATAATATTATATATGAACATGTATTTGATAAATACTTTGAGTATATAGATAAGCTCACTTTATATGCAAAGTTTCAATGGTAGTGTCTCAACAATTTATTTCATAAAACAATTCAATTTGAGTTGTTAAAACTTTAACCTTGATAATTTCTTTTCAAGTGTTTGAAGAAACTTTATATTTTCTTAGTTCGTTATAAATGGGTATATTCTTACTTTATTTTTTCATTCTTTTTCCAAAAAAGTAAATTTTTCTTTTAACCTTAGTCTTTCATAATTTTCACTTTTAGTGACAAAAGATCAATTTTATCAAAAAGTATATTAGTTTGTTAAAAACCTTTTTATAATTTTGTATTTAGGATGGTTTTAGAAAATGAATCTTGTCTTTATATTTATTTCTAAAATATAAGTTTTTGCTTTCTAAAACTTGTTCTTTTATTTCTTTTAAAAAGAATAATCTTTATTGATAAAATCCATTATTGTTAATCTTACTTTTTATTTATATTCTTTTAAAAATGAGTTCCTTTTTTTTAGAAATTTAAAAAAATCATTATATTTCCTAAGTGGAATTGTAATTTTATTGGTTGAATTCATCTTAACTTTAAAAACTAGTTTGTTTCTTAGTTTTGTTATGGAGTTAAAGAGTTTAAATCTAAGCTTTTGTAAAGCTTTTAATATTTAACAAACTATTTTTACTAAAACTTAGGTTACCACATTATACAAAGAAAATATTTATTCCTTATGTTTCTTTAGTAAACTACCTTTATTATTTAAGAAAACTTGAGAAAGCTTGTATTACTTTAGTTTTATGTTGTTGATAATAACTTTGTGACAAATCACATAATAGAAAATCTAGTTTTGAGTTCCTTTAATAAAATAAAATTCCACTTTTTGATTAGTTGAGACATGAACTTTATGTAGATGCAAGTATCATGAGCATATAAAATAATAAGAATATAAGAAAATACTAGTAACAAATAATAAGCAAGAAAATAAAATATCAAGTATTGGGAACCTTAGCTTCATTAAGGTATCCCGGTCAAGTATTGGAGCCTTAGCTTCATCAAGGCATCTCGGGACAAAGAATGGACTAGTCCCGAAAGATTTAAAGAAAAAAAAAAAGATTATTTTGACTTGATATGGACAAGTCTAAGACTAGAAAGTTTAGTTTTAATAATTGTATAAAATAATTAAATTGCATAACTTGAAAGTAAATAAATAACAAATGAGCTTATATGCTCTAAATAAATATATATACATAGTATACATAATATTATATAACAATAATAACAATAATAATAACAACATAATAAAATAGGAAGCTTATGTACAAGAACAAAACATGAATGTTGTTGCTTTTACTACTCACATGAGTCTCAAAACAACACCATAGTCATGTTAAGTTACATGACATGAGTGAATAATAGTTGGAAGAAATGTTTACCTAAACTGTGTAATTAGTATGAAAATGGTAGATGGAATGAGTATTATGTGAGTAGTGATTTGTGGTAGATAGTTTATGTATGAGGGATGATTTTTGTGAGGAATTGGTTTGAGAGAGTTTTGGTAGAGAGAATTCATGAAGAGAAGATTTTTGGAGAGATTTTGAGAGAGTTTTGGTAGTGAAATGAATTGTGTGAAAGAGTGGAAGAGGAAGGGGGTGTTTATAGAATTTTTGGAGTGAATTTTAGATATAATAAAATAAATAAAAAATAAATAAATTGTTGTAAGAGGGAGGTGGGGCGCCGGCCATGATGCATGTAGAGGGGGATTGAGTTGATTTTTGAGTGAATTTTGTAAGAAAATAATTGATATGTAAGGTATGATTTGATAAAAGGTGTATTGGAAATATAAAAAGTAAGAAAATAGGTATGTAGGTAGTAAGAAATAGGTGTAAGAAAAAGTAGAGATAGTGAAATAGTAATGAATAGTAGAAAAGTACTATGAATAGTAGACTAGACAATTAAAGTACCGGTAGTAATAAAAATACGCGTAATAATGCGATATCTGTAATTTTTAGTTACCGAAAAATCCTAAAACTGATATTTTTGGAATCCTTTTCTAGAACTGTCCCCGTTTGAGTCCGAAGGACACTCGAAATTCGCGAATCTGATATTTTTATGTTACCTTATATTATTACGAACTATTTTAAGCTATTGGCTTAATTTCGTTTTCTAGGGTTTGAGATTGCGGGATTGCCGGATCTTAAATACTAGGGTTCGTTATAGGCTTTGTTGACTTTTAGGGTTCCGTTTTGACTTCAGATTTTATTGAGTTATTCGTAAGACCGTATAATTTTCGAGTTTTGATCGTTTTATATTTTTAGCTCGACATCTATGTTTTATCTTATTTTATTTGTGATTATTTAATAGTTTTTAGTTCTCGGGATAGTTTAATTAAGTCTAGGGTTATGAGTTGACTCAGTTTGACTTTTGGCGAAAATTGAAAATTGTGATTCTAAAATTTTACCGAAGGATTTAAGATTTTATCATTTCGTTATTAAGCGGTATCTGGATCTACCGTTTTGATTCGCGTTTTAGGAATTGGGTAGATGATTTAATTGGCGTACGAACGTTGATTATACCGATAGTTGGACTTTATATTTTGTTTCAAGGGTTCTCGTTTTCTCAGGATTGAGAAAACTCGTTTTTGATCTTATTTGGAATTAAGTTTTAACTTGATTCGATTTTAGGGTTTCGTTTCGGTGTTTTGACTCGATCTAGAATTGGGTTTTTATCTTGAGTTGATTTTCGGGATTTGTATTTTGATATTAGGCTTCTAAGATTATTTTTAAGAATTATGAACTTTTCGGGAGTTTACATAAACAGAATCTGAACTCCTATAAGCCCAAAACAAACTAAATTTTAGAAAAACAAATTTTCTATAATATATAAAATATTTATCTAAAAATATAAGGGTTTATAAGAATAATAAAATCGTGTAATGAAATGGAAGTGAATAGTGCAAAAGACTAATTAATTACCGGTAGTAATGAAATACGAATATAATTGTAAAATTAGATATTTCTAGTTATTGAAAAATTATAAAACTGATATTTTATAAATCCTTATGAAAATACGAGTCTAACGGTACTAATGGTATATTTTTATATCTCAAGCCCCGGGACACGTTTTTCGAAGTCTGTATCCGAATAGATTCGAAATAGGTCAAAAATTTACCAATATGATATTTTTAAACAAACTTATATTACTACGAGCTATTCTACACAATTAAACTACACCTCGGCCTCTAGGGTTAAGGGCGCTAGATTGCCGGACTTAAACTACTGTATTCCACTTAGGGTTTTCGGGTGATTTTCTGGTTTAGATCTTTGCCAATTTGGAAACTGATATTTTATATTTGTACAACATATTTAATTTGAGAAATTTATTTCAAATTTTATTTTTGTAAGTATTTAATATCTCTTAACGTTTTCGGAATTCTTGAATTGAGTTTTATTTTAGAAAGTTTCATCGTTATTTACTTTTTAATAATTTGTTTTTGGGTTCTATATTACCCGATTTTATAAGTCAGAGTTAAGTATGAAATTTGTCATATGTAGTGGTTTTGGATTTGAAGTATGTTGAGTTCTTATTTTGTTTTATAAGGATTCTTATTTTCCTCAAGATTAAGAAATTTCTGAATTCATTCGTGATTTAGAACTAGTCGAAATTTGGTTTTAATTTGGAGTGATTTTTAGGGTTTATTTTCGAAGTTTATCTTGGAATTATTTACTGAAATTTTCCGGGGCTTACAATAATTGTTTTAGATGATTATTTATTATAACAGAAGTATTTCCCTTACTGATAGTTGTCGATTCATACTGAAGTTTATAGATCAATGGCCTATTCGTTAGGCCAAAACGATCATAGATTCATGTTAAGGCTCTTTCGTAGATTGAGCATGAATAAATCCTTCCGATGGATCTTTAGTCATACAATCAAGATTCTAACATCTGATCATATTATCACTTCTATCCCAACATTGTTCATCTAAAACATTTTCTTTAGGTCTCACATAAGTCACTTCTACAAACCTTAACTTGAATTTAGATCCTGGTGCTAATTTCACATACTTACTCCATCCAATAAAATTTGTACCATCAAAAATCAAATTCGTCAACAAAGTTCTAGATTATCATATCTAAAAAGAAATAGGGGATCACTATACCCATAATTGATACTCAAAGGTAAAGAAGTATTAGCCATTACGTAAATAAATCACAAATTCATGTAACAGGAATTAATGGATCTAAAGAGCACTAGAAATTATAGAGATCATTGCTCTTATACCATCTAAATTTTATAGACTCAATTAGGCACAAACCTTAAGTACGATTAGCTAAGTTGCAGAAAGATGAACAATATGAAAGAAATAGAGGAGAGATGGAGGATGGTGTAAATTGATGAAATATGTTGACTATTCTGTTATGACAACTGATTCTTTTATATACAAAAAAAGAGAACATGTGATATGCACGTATAAAAACTCTACTACTCTAAGAAAACAAACCAATACCTAGTATGTTTTTTTATAATTTTATATGAATTCTAGGATTTTTATTCGTTTCTATTTAAGTTTTAATATTTTTTAATTTTTGTAAAATAAAATTTCTAATAATTCCCTTAGATTTTTGTCTATCATGGATGTAACAACTTCTAATTGGTCGATAATAATTTAGCTAAATAAATAATTTTATCACATATATATATATATATATATATATATTAATAAGATAAAAGAACAAAAATTGAGAAAATTAAAAAGAAAAAAAAGGTATAAAAAAATCAAAACCTAAACTAAGCAATGAATGGAGTGGAATTTAGCCCTAACCACAACCTAGATATTGTCATTTTAGTTAAGTTATTTTCTTTTTTCGGGTATTTTCAATTGTGTAATAAAAATCTTATCTCTTTAGCCAAACTTAGTCTTATGCATCTTCACATATATGAATTTTTTCTAAGATGTTTACTCTTTACTATACCCATTGTCTTCTTTGTTATTCTCTTTCTAGATTCTTTTCCATTTTTCATTTCCATTCGTAGTGTTTCATTGAAGATTCCATCTTTCTGGTGTTCCTTTTTAAAACATACCTTGCACAAAGTGTAATTTTAATACCCCAAATTTTGGCTTAGCCAAATTAAAAATTGCTATGATTAAATAGTGTAATATGTGAATAATTTTTTATTTTTATTTATTTGAACTTGAATTTAATTTAGAAATTAAACTTAGATAATTTAATTAAATCAAGTAAATTAAACTACAGAATATAATCAAATAGATAAGCATAACCAAATTAATAAATGGATTTAATTGAAATTGAGAATTCAAATATTCTTTTTAATTATCCATTTAATGAATCAAAATTCCTTAATTCTATATAACTTGAATGTTATTCCTTTCAATCTATCTATTTACTTTAATTATCCTTTCCCACATACCAAATTGCATCATCATCTAGATAAATTTTTAGTTTGAACCTCTTTCTTTAAATTTAAATTGAATCCAATTTCTAAAGTTCAATCACCTAAAATTTTATAAAAAGTCCCTATTTAGTTATTTTAAACTAAATCCTATCATCTTAATACCCATAAATTTTAAAATCGAATTCTTGTTTAAAGATATCAGTTTTTACGTCTTAAATTTCCAAATCCAAACTAAATATCAACTTTGATTTAGATAATAAATCAAATTAATTAAAGTAAATTATATAACATGTTGAGATAAATTGATATAAATTAGTACAAAAATTTAAATTGAAAATTTAATATTTTAAATATTCTTTTAAATCATCTTTTTGGCACAATAACATTTTTCAAGGAACCACATTACTCAATCCTTGCCAATTATTCATTTAAACTCATTTTCCTTAATTTTATTTCCCTAAACATTCTAAATATGTAATTTAAGTTTTGCAAATTTCTAAATCTTTGAACTTTAATTTGAATTCATTTCCTAAATCCCTATGATTTTGAATTCAATTACTTGTTTAAAAACATAACTTTTTAAGCCCAAACTCTAATTCAATATCAATTTCTCACAAATTGAATTCCTAAACTAGATTATTAATTTAAGCTATTAATTTCTATGTTAAAAATTCTGAAATTACTTTCTTATTATTTTTTCAATACTTAAGAAAATCATCTGAAAGGTTAAAGCCCTAATTCCTTACTAATAAATACTCTTAATCCTTATCTTACATTTCCTTTTGACTTTGAGGAGGCTGTAAACCCCTGAAAATTTCATAATTCTTAAAAAATAACCCAAGAGTCAAACGCCGGAATTAAAACCCTAAAAATCGAACAAAGTTAAAACCAAATTCTAAATCAAGTCAAACACAAGGATTCTTAGTCTTGAGAAAACGAGAACCCTCGAAACAAAATATAAATCTAACTATCGGTTGAATCAACATCCTACGCCAATTAAATCATCTACCCGATTCCTAAAACGCAAATCAAAACGATATATCCAAATAACGCTCAAACAAAGAAATGGTAAGATCTTAAATTCTTCGAATTTTAGAATCAGAAATTTTAAGTTTTTACCAAAAGTCAAACTGAGTCAACTCATAACCCTAGACTCGGTTAAACGATCCCGAGAACTAAAGACTATTAAATAATCTCAAATAAAATAAGATAAACCTTTGATATCAAACTAAAAAAATATAAAACGTTGAAAATTCAAAAATTATATGATCTTACGAATGACTCAACAAAATCGGAAGTTAAAATGGAACCCTAAAGTCAATAAAGCCTATAACAAACCCTAGTGTTTAAAGATTCAGCAATCCCTCATTCACAAACCCTAGAAAACGAAATTAAGTTAATAGCTTAAAATAGTTCTTAATAATATAGGGTAACATAAAAATATCACATTCGCGAATTTCGAGTGACCTTCGGACTCAAACGGGATCAGTGCTCGAAAAGCGTGTTTCGGAGCTCGGAATATTAAAAATATTTCATTTATGCCAATAGACTCGTAAAAATATAAGGATTCCAAAAATATCAGTTTTAGAATTTTTCGGTAGCTAAAAATTACAGATATAGCTCGATTACGCGTATTTTTATTACTACCGGTACTTTAATTGTCTAGTCTACTATTCACAGCACTTTTTTACTATTCATTACTATTTCACCATCTCTACTTTTTCTTACACCTACATATATATTTTCTTACTTTTTATATTTTCAATACAACTTTATTCACATCAACTTTACACATTACTTCTTTTATTACACAACAAATAAAATAAAACAATTTCTCCCCCTCTACAAAGGACCAAACCGGCGCCTCCCCTCTACTTTCATCCATTTATTTTTCTTTTCCAATTTATTTTATTACATCCAAAATTCACTCCAAAAATTCTATAAATACCCCATTCCTTTTTCATTCTTTCACACAATTCATTTCACTACCAAAACTCTCTCAAAATCTCTCCATAAATCCTCTCTCCAAGAGTTCTCTCTACAAAAACTCTCTTAAACCAAATTTCCACAAAACTCATTCCTTATGCATAAACTTTCTACTTACATAATACCCATTTCATCTACCATCTTCATATCACATAAACCTTAGGTAAAAATTCTCATATTCACTTACCATGTTCATATAACTTAGCATGAGTTTAGTGTATGTTTCTTAGACTCATGAGAGTTAAAGAAGTAACAATTTATTCATGTTTTGTTTTTGTTCATGTTTCTACTCTTTTCTTTATGTTAATATTATGTTGTTATTATTATTGTTATTATTTGCTTCTAATCTAACTTATATAAAGTATTATGTATATTATGTATATATATTTATTTAGAGCATATAAGCTCATTTGTTATTTATTTACTTTCAAGTTATGTAATTTATTTATTTCATGTTATTATTAAGACTAGTCTTTCTAGTCTTAGACTTGTCCATATCAAGTCAAAACAATCTTTTTTTTTTTATTTTCTTTAATCTTTTAAGACTAGTCCATTCTTAGTCCCAGGATGCCTTGATGCAGCTAAGGCTCCCAATACTTGATCGGGATACCTTGATGAAGTTAAGGTTCCCAATACTTGATATTTTACTTTCTTGCTTATTAATTGTTTCTAGTATTTTCTTATATTCTTATTACTTTATATGCTCATAATACTTGCATTTACATAATGTTAATGTCTCAACTAATTCAAAAGTAGAAATTTTATTTTATTAAAAGAACATAAAACTAAATTTCCTATTATGTAATTTATCACAAGATAATGAAGTTATTATCAAACAACATAGAAATAGAGTTTCCTCAACGTTTTCTTAAATAATAAAGGTAGTTTACCAAGGAAACATAAGGAATAAATATTTTCTTTGTATAATGTGGTAACCTAAGTTTTAGTAAAATAGTTTGTTAATATTAAAAGCTTTACAAAAGCTTAAGATTTAAACTCTTTTAACTTCATAACAAAACTAAGGAAACAAACTAGTTTTCAAAGTTAAGATGAATTTAATCCATAAAGTTATAAACCCACTTAGGAAAAATGATGATTTTCAAATTTCTAAAGAAAGAACTTGTTTTCAAATAATATAAACAAGACAAGACTAGAAACAAAAGGTTTTATCAATAAAGAAAATTATTTTCAAAGGAAATGAAGAAACCAAGTTTTAGAAAAAAAAAAAACCTATAATTTAAAATGATAAATATAAAAAGACAAGACTTATTTCTAAAACTATTATAAATACAAAAAGGTCTTCAACAACTTAATACACTTTTAATGAATTTGATCTTTTATCACTAGAAGTAAAACTTATGAAAAACTAAGGTTGAAAGAAAATTTATTCTTGGAAAAAGAATGAGAAAAGTAAAATAAGAATATACTCATTTATAACAACCTAGGAAAATATAAAGTTTCTTTAAATACTTGAAAAGAAATTTTCAAAGTTAAAGTTTAAATAAATTGTTTTATGAAATAAATTGTTGAGATACTACCATTAGAATTTTTGCATATAAAGTGAGCTTATCTATATACTCAAAGGATTTATCAATTATATATACATATATATATATATATGTTTATATTTTACTAAAGGATTTTGAATGAAGTTGAGTTAGAAAATGGATTTGCAAAAGTTTAGAATTATTCATTTCAAATCTGTACCTAACATTTTCGGAACCCAAATGAACTTTTATGACAAAGCTAAGTTTAGAAATGGATAGATTTTCATATAGGTAGAAAACGGTATATTATATGCGAAATTCCCAGTTAAAATGAGCAAGTTATGGCCATTTTAAGTTGGAATTTCCTCCTATACGATTTTACCACGATTTTAAGAAAAGTTTAGAATCTCCAAGGATAGAAATTTCATGAAAGACTCATCCCGGGTATTTCACTTGACTAGGTGACGAAGGATACGAGAATACTCTACCGAAGATTACTACGACTAAGAAGATTGCGAAATGATGAGTGAGTTATTCCTCCTAATTTCATTATCTTGCTTGTACTTGTAAAGTAGTATTATTAGTATACTAAGAAAAGATAAAAATGGATATATATTTGGAGAATTCGGGATTATGTGTATATATGTGATTCTATGTTTACGCGTGAAATGAGAATTAAGAATATCGCAACTTCGAACTGCTTGTTTAAATAATTTTGTATGACTGTTTATTGTTTGCTAAATTGATTGATCGCCCCTAATAAACCTTAATAAGGTTTGGCTTAAGAAAACTAAAACGCTTATGCATAGCATCCATCGAATCACATCTTTTTCGAAGGCTGCTAATCCTACGCGTAGAGCTGGATTGGCTGTGATCGTGCAGTGCCACGGGCCATGTTCGTTTCTGGAGAATCCAAATCGCTCAAGGAAAGCAACTCTAGGTTCGGAACCGAGCTAACCGAACGCTGTGGGTGAGGACTTGGGGACTAGCAGTAGGAGTCGAGGACCTTTAACCCCGATTCCCTAACCTTTGATATGGTGGGGTAAATCTGTTCTATATATGGTTTCCAGATAACTATATATATTTGCGTAATCATGTGATTGTTACATTGTATGCATAACATATGTGTAAAAATCTAAATGAACTTGTTTGAAAATATGGTGTGAATGAAAAGGATTATCTCACTAAGCTAGTTGTAGCTTATACCCCTATAGATTTTGCTAAAACAGGTATACCCGTGGGTTAAATTAAGGATCATGATGTTGAGGACGTCATGAAAGAATGTTAAGCTTCTATGAAGATAATAGAATCATAAGATGAAGTAACTTTGTAAGGTTCTTTATATGTAATAACTTATATGATTAGTGATGTTTATTTATTTGAAGACAATAGAGGAATATGCTCCTAAGAATTGAAATGTAATATGTTTATGTTTTATGATAAGTATTCTCTTTGCCTTGTTACTTATTCATTATCAATATAAATTGCGCTACTCCGATGTGTTTCTTTGGTTGTGATGTACGCCTTGTACATGATATGGAAGCCTTTGCGTGACTGAGGTAGTCATTCCTAGGCTTTAGTATTATGTACGGCGGACTGCCACATTTAGGGTACCCCTCAGGGCGTGACAGAGGCTACCTCATTTTTCTTCTTTTTCTTTTTTCTCCTTTCTTCACTATTTCTCTTCCTTTCTTCTTCTTCTTCTTCTTCTTCTTCTTCTCTTTCTTTCTCAAATTCTAACCATAAATCCCAATCTTAAGGAGATCAAAGAAGAGATTAAAGTCAAAAAAGAAGATAAAGAAGGAAAATAAGCTTAAGACAACTTCAACAACTAAGAAAGAAGAGTAGTGGAGTAGTTTTGCTAGTTTGAAATTGTTAAACAAGTAAGTATAAATGTTTTCTTTACTTTGATTGTTGCATATGCATAGACATGATGAATTGGAGTTAGATATGAGTTGGTTTTATGATAAAATTGGTGAATAAGAGATGTACAAGCGTGTAACCAAAAAGCTAGTTTGTTTATGCATGAGTAGAGGAGTTCGATGAATCGATTTGGAGATGTTTGATGAAGTAATATAAGTATAGAAGTGTTAAAAGTTATGAAAATGAGTTTTTATGCTGCTTTTATGGTGTTTTAGTTGATGTAGGATGACAACAAATAGTTAAAATTGGGAAAAAGAAACAGGGGAACTCATAAGTCAAGGTAACTTATAAATCATGAGCATGACATGACCCTTAGTAGCCTCAGATGTTGATGTTTTGATGAATTACGGGCATGATTCAAACCTTATTAGCATCTAGTGTTGTGTTTTTAAAGAATCGCGGACATAACTTTGCCCTTACTAGACACTAGTTCGGGATTTTTAAAAATCACGGTCGTGATATGTTGGTTCCCCTGTAGGACGACATTATTTCGTATTTTGATCATAACTTTTTTATCCGGACTCAAATTAAGGTGATTCAAGATGCTACAGAAAGTTTAAGAAGAATTCTATAATTTTTTCTTTTAAGTTTTAGGAGATTCTAACAAAATCAGTGTCTAAAACATATTTGTTTTAAACTACAACATAAAGGCATAAACAAAAACAACACAAAACAAGTCCAAACATATCCAAATCAATTAAGCACTTTTTTTACTAGTTAAGTGTATGTAGTTGAATATAACATTTTATAATTTCTTAAATACCAATAGATTAACGAATTTATAGAACAAGTTTAGAACACTTATATATAAAATGAACTTAGTTAATCAACCTAAGCCCATTTTGGCTTAATGAACCTAAATGAATTAAAATGAACTAGACTAATTAAGAACTTAATAGCTATAGGATAATGACTTACAAAAGATAATTGAATAGGAATTAGTAGCTAGATTAAATGACTAATTCTAATCAACTTGACTAAGATTAAGTTAACGTAGACGTAAGTTGATATGAATCTTAGATATAAAATAAATTAGTAATTTATCTAAGCTCAAATTGACCTAATAAACTTAAGTAAGTTAAAATGAATTAGATTGGGTAAGTTAAATCAAACTGGCTAAGTTAAATTAAAATAGACTTGATTTGTAAATAACTTAAATATAATTATAATTTGTTAGCCTTTAAATAGTAAAGGAAATATGTTGTTTCAAATATATATTTGCTAAAATAAGTTTTAATATAAGTTTATATTTTCTGTCGAATAATGATTTAGAAAAAGAGTTCAAAGACTAAAATTTGATAGAATATATACTAAGAAAAGTAATGAATGTTTATTATTTCCTTTTCATAAGGGGTACAAAATAATCTTTGGAATTTATCTTGGAGGGTTTCTATGACTTAGCTAAGATGATAGGTGGGTAACTTTGGCCTTATCACCTTGTTTGTAAACCCCCAAATTTTTTGTAATTCTTAGAGAATGGTTTTGGAATACCGAATCGAACCTTAAAAGTTGATCCAAGTTGAAACCGAACCCTAAACAATATCAATCATGGGATTTCATAAGAGATTCTTCAAAATCAAAAATAGAAGATTCAATATTGATTCGACATAAAACACGAACATGAGACAACCCATCTATCTGATCCCTAATGTAAACCTCTTAATTTCTAGGGTAAAGTTGGATTAAATCCTAACCCTAGTCAAACCAGAGTTTCAAAGCCAACGAAGATCAAGACAATCTAGCAGTTTCAACTCCGACAATCCCACGCTCTCAAAACCCTAGAGAACGATATTGTATTAATGGCTTATAATAGTTCATAATAATATAGGGAAGTATAAAAATATCATATTCACCTATTTCTAGTATCTTTCGGATCTGAACGGGATCAGTTTTTAAAAATCGTGCTCGGGAATACTAGATGGTAAAAATATTCTATTTATACCGTTGGACTCGTAATAATATAAAAAAAATTCAAAAATATCAGTTTCATAATTTTTCGGTAACTAAAAATATCAGATATAGCTCTCTTTATACTTATTTTTATCACTACCGGTATTTACTTATCTAATCCACTATTCATAGTACTATTTCCACTATTTATTACTATTTTATTATCTCTACTTTTTCTTACAACCTATTTCTTATTGTCACACCCCGAGGGGTACCCTAACGTGGCAGTTCGTCGTACACAATACTAAAGCCTAGGAATGACTTCCTTAGTCACGCAAAGGCTTTCATATCATGTACAAGGCGTACATCACAACCAAGGGAATGCATCGGAGTAGCGCAATTTATATTGATAATAAATAAGTAACAAGGCAAAGAGAATACTTATCATAAAACATGCATATTACATTTCAATTCTTAGGGGCATATCCCTCTATTATCTTCAAATAAATGTATATCACTAATCATATAGGTCATTACATATAAAGAACCTTACAAAATTACTTTATCTTATGATTCCGTTTCCTTCATAGAAGCTTAATCATCCTTCCATGGCTTCCTTAATGTCATGATCCTTAATTTAAGCCACGGATATACCTGTTTCAAAAATATATAGGGGTATAAGCTACAACTAGTTTAGTGAGATATTCCTTTTTATTCGCACCATATTTTCAAACAAGTTCATTTAGATTTTCACACATATGTTATGCATACAATGCAACAACCACATGATTACGCAAATATATATAGTTATCCGGAAACAATATATAGAACGGATTTACCCCTCCGTATCAAAGGTTAAGGAATCGAGGTTGAAGGTCCTCGACCTTTTACTGCTAGTTCCCAGGTCCTCACCCACAGCATTCGGTTGGCTTGGCTCCGAACATAGAGTCGCTTTCCCCGAGCGATTTGGATTCTCCAGGAAGGAACATGGCTTGTGGCACCGCACGATCACAGCCAATCCAACTCTACGCGTAGGAGTAGCAGCTTTCCAAAATAGATGTGACTCGATGGATGCTATGCGTGAGCGTTTTAGTTTTCTTAAGCCAAACCTTATTTATTAAGGTCTATTAGGGGCAATCAATCAATTTAGCAAACAATAAACAATCATACAAGTAAGTAAACAAAATTATTTAAATAAGCAGTTCGAAGTTGCTATATTCTTAATTTTTATTTCACGCATAAACATAGAATCACATATATACACGTAATCTCGAATTCCCCAAATATATTCGTTTTTATCTTTTCTTAGTATACTAATACTACTACTTTACAAGCACAAGCAAGATAATGAAATTAGGAGGAATAACTCACTCATCCATTTTGCGATTTTCTTAGTCGTAGTAATCCTTGAGTAGGGTAATCTCGTATCTTTCATCACCTAGACAAAAGAAATACTCGGGATAAGGTTTTCATGAATTTTCTATTCTTGGAGACTCTAGACTTCTCTTAAAATCGCGGTAAAATCATATAAGAGGAAATTCCAACTTAAAATGCCATAACTTGCTCATTTTAACTCGGAATTCCGCGTATAATACGCCGTTTTCTACCTATTCGAAAAGATCTATCCATTTCTAAACTTATCTTTGTCATAAAAGGTCAATTGGGTTCCGAAAACATTGGGTATAGATTTAAAACGAAAATTTCCAAACTTTTGCAAATCCGTTTTCTATCTCAACTTTATCTTAAAGAAAATCCTTTTGTAACAATATATATATATATATATATATATGTACATATATTTGATAAATACTTTTAGTATATAGGTAAGCTCACTTTATATGCAAAATTCTAATGGTATGTCTCAACAATTTATTTCATAAAACAATTCATTTTGAGTTTAAAATTTTAACTTTGATAATTTCTTTTCAAGTATTTGGAAGAAATTTTATATTTTTATTATAATGAATATATTCTTATTTTATTTCCTTCATTCCTTTTTTCAAAACAAGTAAATTTTCCTTTAATCCTTAGTCTTTCATAAATTTCACTTCTAGTGATAAAAGATCAATTTTATCAAAAAGTATATTAGGTTGTTGAAAACCTTTTTATAATTTTGTATTTAGGATGGTTTTAGAAAATGAATCTTGTCTTCTTATATTCATTTTTAAAATATAAGTTTTGCTTTCCAAAACTTGTTCTTTCATTTCTTTTGAGAAGAGTCATTTTTATTTGATAAAAATCATTTGTTTCTAATTTTTATTTTATATTCTTTGAAAATAGTTTCTCTTTTAGGAACTTGAAAATCATTATTTTTCCTAAGTGGGTTCATAACTTTGTGAGTTGATTTTTTACCTTAACCTTGAAAACTAGTTTGTTTTCTTAGTTTCATTATGAAGTTAAAAGAGTTTAAATCTTAAGCTCTTTGTAAAAGCTTTTAATGTTAATAAACTATTTTACTAAAGCTTAGGTTAACATAATATACAAAGAAAATATTTATTTCTCATGTTTTCTTGGTAAAACTATCTTCGTTATTTAAGAAAACTTGAGAAAACTTGTATTACTCTATTTCTATGTTGTTGATAATAATTTCATGATTTTGTGATAAATCACATAATCGAAAATCTAGCTTTGAGTTCATATAGTAAAATTCTATTTTTAGATTAATTGAGACATTAACATTATGTAAATGCAAGTATCATGATCATATAAAGTAATAAGAACATAAGAAAATACTAGAAACAAATAATAAGCAAGAAAATAAATATCAAGTAGTGGAAATCTTAGCTTCATCAAGGTATCCCGGTCAAGTATTGGAGCTTTAGCTTCATTAAGGCATCCCAGGACTAAGAATGGACTAGTCCCAAAAGATTAAAGAAAATAAATAAAAGATTGTTTTGACTTGATATGAACAAGTCTAAGACTAGAAAGACTAGTCTTAATAATAACATGAAATAAATAAATTGCATAACTTGAAAGTAAATAAATAACAAATGAGCTTATATGCTGTAAATAAATATATACATAATATACATAATACTATATATAAGTTAGATTAGAAGCAACTAATAACAATAATAGTAACAACATAATAAAATAGGGAGCTTATGTACAAGAACAAAACATGAACACGTTGTTGCTTTTACTACTCATATGAGTTTCAAAACAACACCATAGTCATGTTAAGTTACATGACATGAGTGAATAATAGTTGTTACCTAAAGTGTGTAAGTGGTATGAAGGTGGTAGACGAAATGGGTATTATGGGAGTAGTGATATGTGGTAGATAGTTTATGTATAAAGAATGGTTTTTGTGAGAAATTGGTTTAAGAGAGTTTTGGTAGAGAGAATTTTTGAAGAGAAGATTTGTGAAGAGATTTTGAGAGAGTTTTGGTAGTGAAATTAATTGTGTGAAAGAATGAAAGAGGAAGGGGGTATTTATAGAATTTTTGGAGTGAATTTTGGATGTAATAAAATAAATTGGAAAAGAAAAATAAATGGATGAAAGTGAGAGGGGAAGGCACCGGTTTGGTGCTTTGTAGAGGGGGAAATTGATTTATTTTAGTTTATTTTGTAATAAAAAAAGTAACGTGTAAAGTTTGATGTGATTAAAGTTGTATTGAAAATATAAAAAGTAAGAATATAGGTATGTAGGTGTAAGAAATAGGTGTAAGAAAAAGTAGAGATAGTGAAATAGTAATAAATAGTAGAAAAGTACTATGAATAGTAGACTAGACAATTAAAATACTGGTAGTAATAAAAATACGCGTAATAATGCGATATCTATAATTTTTAGCTATCGAAAAATTCTAAAACTAATATTTTTGGAATCCTTGTATTTTTATGAGTCTATTGGTATAAACAGAATATTTTTACTATTCCAAGCTCCGGGTCACGCTTTTCGAGAATTGATCCCGTTTGAGTCCGAAGGATACTCGAAATTCGCGAATATGATATTTTTATGTTACCCTATATTATTACGAACCATTTTAAGCTAATGGCTTAATTTCGTTTTCTAGGGTTCGAAAACGCGGGATTGCCAGATTTTAAACACTAGGGTTTGTTACAGGCTTTGTTGACCTTAGGGTTCCGGTTTGTCTTCTGGTTTCGTCGAGATATTCATAAGATCGTATAATTTTCGAGTTTTGATCGTTTTATATTCTTAGCTCGGCATCTATGTTTTATCTTATTTTATTTGTGATTATTTAATAGTTTTTAGTTCTTAGGATCGTTTAACCGAGTCTAGGGTTATGAGTTGACTTAGTTTGATTTTTGGTGAAAAATTTGAAATTTGTGATTTCTGAAATTTATTGAAGGTTTTAAGATTTTGCTGTTGATCGTTATTTGGATATATTGTCTTGATTTGCATGTTAGGAAACGGTTAGGTGATTTAATTGATGCACGGACGTTGATTAAACCGGTAGTTGGACTTTTATATTTCGTTTCAAGGGTTCTTGTTTTCTCAAGATTGAGAAAACTCGTTTTTGTTTTTATTTGGAATTAAGTTTTAACCTGGTTCGATTTTTATGGTTTCGTTTCCGGTGTTTGACTTGGTCTAGAATTGGGTTTTTATCTTGAGTCGATTTTCCGGGATTTGGATTTTGATTATTAGACTTCTAGGATGGTTTTTAAGAATTATGAAAATTTTTGGGGGTTTACACTTACTATCTCTATACCTATTCCTTACACTTTTATATTTCCAACACAACTTTATTCACATCATACCTTACACATTATACTTTTCTTTGCAAAAATTACAAAACAAACAAAAAATCCTCCCTCTCTCTCCTCTATGACGTTGGCCCTTCATTCTTTTACTCCAAAATTCTATAAATACCCCATCCCTCCTTCATTCTTTCACACATTCATTTTACATAACAAAATTCTCCCAAAATTTTTCCACAACTTCTCTCTCCATAAATTCTCTCTACAAAAACTCTTTTCCATTCAATCTTTCCCAAAATTCATCACTACACATAAACCATCTATCATTCCTTACTACTCACATAATACCACATTCATCTATCATCTTCATTCCACTTAAAAAAAAAAAAACTCTTAGGTAAAATCCTACCTATATTTGTTCGCCATGTCATGTAACTTAATATGACCATGGTGTGTGTTTCTTAAACAACTAATGTTATGGAAGCAACACTATGTTCATGTTTTGTTCTTATTCATGAACAAACCTTACTTTATTATTATGTTGTTTTATTATTATTGTTATGTTATTATGTTGTTATTACACTCCTAATTTAACTTTATAATATGTATTATTATCTATATGTATATCTATATATTTCTTGAGCATATGAGCTCACTAACATAACATTTATTTATTTATTCATGCATTGCAATTTATTTATTTACTTTTTTTATGCAATTAATTGAGACTAGTCTTTCTAATCTTAGACTTATCTTTATCAAGCCAAAACGATTTTCTTTCTTTTCTTTTCTTTTCTTTTCTTTTTGGGACTAGTCTATTCTTAGTCTCGGGTTGCTTTGATGAAGTTAAGGCTCCCAATACTTGATCGGGATACCTTGATGAATATAAGGTTCCCAATACTTGACCATATTGTTTTGTTTATATGCTTATTATATTACTTTCTATTTAGTACATATTATTCTTACTTTTTTTTATTACTACATAATCATATTCACGCATGATTAGAAGGTTGTTGTCTTAATAAAAATAAAAATCGGTTCTTTCTTAAATAAAGGAAAGTAAGCTATATTTCTTAATAAAGGAATTTTATAAAAAAGATTTAAGTTTTCTTTAAATAATAAAAGGAACTCATTTAATTTATAAATCGGAACTAAATACTACATAAAATTATAAATTTTCACATTAAACTTAAGATTTTAACCCAACCACATCTTTTATAAAACTTAATAGGTTCACCATAATCTTTGAAAATCACATACTGAGAAAGTTTTTACAAAACTTAATTTTTATATTGTTGTTCTCTTTTCAAAATTAAAATGAGATTTTTGCTAAGTTCTATTATTGACAATTCTTCATTAGGAAAGCTTTTCTTATAAACTTATCTAAAATGATTATTCCACCACTTGATAAACATTAGGAATAAAACAAGTTTTTCAAATCAAGATAAAATCAACTCACTATTTTAGAAACCAACTTAGAAAAATAAAATTTACCAAGAAAGTAAAGTTTTAAAAGTAAACTTATTTTCTAAGGAAGAAAAAGAATATAAAAATGAGAGGCAAACATACATTTGACACAACTCCAAATATTAGACTACACCAACAACTTAAGGAAAAGTTTGAAAAGCTTATTTTTCAATCACTAGAAATAAAGTTGGTAGATAACTTAAAAATCCAAATTTTTGGAAATTAAATTACTTTTGAAACGTTAGGAAATGAAATTATAATAGGAAACACTCACTCATAACAACCTAAGTATATTTTAGTTTTCCTTCTAGTAATTCAAAAAAGAGAAATTTTCAAAGTTTCATCTTTTAAAAACTCTTAAAGATCAATTTGTTTTGTGAAAAATCAATGTTGAGACAATACTGCAAAAATCATGCATATTAAATGAGTATAAATATATGTTCAAAAGATTTTTCAACTATATAGATATCCATATATTTTGTTTAAGGATTTTTGGGTAAAGAAAAGTTTGAAAGATCATGTTTTGAGGATTTTGAATTTCGTAACTATTCTTTACCGTGGTGATTTGCAACCCAAATGGATTTTTATGACAAAGATAACCTTAGAAATGGATATATCTTTTTGAGTAGGTAGAAAACGGTATATAATATGCGAAATTCCCAATTAAAATGATCTAGTTATGGCCGTTTTAAGTTGGAATTTCCTCCTATCCAAATTTTGACGCAAATACTAAAATACAATTAGAAAGTTCAAGTAGAGATTCCATGAAATACTTATTCTGGGTATTTCTTTCATTTAGGTAACGAAGTTTGGGAGGATCCATATTTAGGTAACTCCTACCTTTACGTACTTGTTTGTGCTTGCAGCTAGAGGCACTAGAAATAGGGAAAGACGAAAATGGATTATGTATGTTAATATTGGTTAAAAGAATGCTAAGCATACCGAAACATGAATTGTTATTAATTAGATTGTGTTTTATTATTATGTTGGAGTGTGTGTAAATTATATGATCACCTTTGAATTACTTTAATAATATATTTCAAGTTATATATTAATTGATTCATGCATATCACGTAGTTAGTTTCATTTCATTTCATTAGCTACTATACTTGATGGGACAAGAGTATAGTAATGGGGTTTACAGGAGACATAAGTCTGCATGATGGAGGAATAGGAGCCTGAAAAAAATTATTTAAGAATAGGCGAATAGGAGATAGAAAGAACTATTTCAGGATGGGCAAGTAGGAGCCAGAAATAAACTACATAAGTTGGATTTCAAAGATGGGTTTTAAAGAGCATGGAACTCCTAACCACGAATGGAAGGGTAAATCCATTCAAAACATATGATTTCCGGTAGATCATATATATTGCTTGTTCATTTGCTTGATGCATTCATATGCTTGTTTAATAACTTGTTTGAAATTATTGATATGAGTACATCAATCCAGGAATACTCTCAGTAAGCTAGTTATGCTTATACTCCAATAGATTTTTGTTGAAACAAGACCAATATCTCTTATGCCCAAAAACTTCATATACCCGAGTGGGATTATGTTTTGGGAAGCTTTTGGAAATCCTTTTGAAGATCTTAGAAAAGATTTCCTTTAATATCTTTTGGTTCTAAGAGTGCTTCTTTATGCAAGAGACTAAGCTGATATTATGTTATTTGGAGATTTATCGGGGGAATGCCTCTAAGATGATGTAAGGACTATATTCTTATAATGTCGAAGTTAGATGGTTATATAGATTTCTTGTATGCTATATTTACTATCTCAAACTATACATCCCACTGAAGTCTTCTATTGTTGTGATAGATGCCTTACATATGGTATTGAAGCTTTCGCATGACTTCAGGAAGTCATTCTTAAGTTTTAATACCATATGGGCAGACTGCCACGTCTAAGATATCCTTTAGGGCGTAACATTGTTTGTGCTCATAATGTAGTTGCATATATATTAAAATATATACAACTGGCTGTAGTGAGGGAATTGGGTACCCATTTGCTGTTTGATGATTGTTTGGTTGATAAACTATTAAAGTAAAAGTGATGACACATTGCTTGTAATAATTGAGTTGTTGTTGTTGTTGTTGAGTATTTGTTTTGGAATTATCACTTTAATAATTGAACCTAATACTATCTGGTTAATTAATTAAACAAACATGCATTTTACAATAACATACCTGTATTAGTATGGTATTCACGTCATGTATTAATATTCCAATCCTATGACAATGCTTTGGTGAGTCTAATAAATCTGGTTAAGATTACCACTGGGTTGTCAACTCCATAGGAACAAAGTAGGCACCGAAGGATGTCGCCTGTGTTGGGGTTAGCTTTAGGGTATTAATACTTAGGAAGTGTCTAAGGTTCTAAAGTGAAGTTGAGGTTAGGTTAATAATATGCATATATGAATAACAAATGAGTTTTAAAAAAAAAATCCTCCTTCCTTAGTTCTTTCTAAGGTGAAGTTGAGGTTATGTTAATAATATGTATATATAAATAACAAATGAGGTTCAAGAAGAAATCTTCCTTTCGTAGTTCTTAGTCTCTCCTGGGTGTGAATGACTTGAGCTGATCCTTTAACCCTAAGAGAGTATAAATCTCCATTGGTTTGGATTCCATTAATCCAAACTATACATATCATATGGTTAAGTGTTGCATTGCATATGCTTGCTAATAAAATTATTTGGCATTTATTTAATGCATGGTCTAGTCTTGTTATTCACTGAGTTATGATTTAGCTCACACCCCTATAATTTTGTAAAGGAATAACTTAAGCTAGGAATGGGCTAGGACTGTGTGAAGAGAGAATTCACATTCCATGAAGTCCTTGAAGATAAGAAAATGGACTTAGAATGTAATCCATATGTTTAGCATTTAAGCTGGAAATTTTGGCAATGTATAAGATAAACTTAGATCTAGATTAGTTATACGTTGTTTAAAACTTTATAATTACGTAAGCTATCTACCCTATTTTACTTTTTGGTAAGGGATACCGATTCTCTACAATTTTGGTGGACTATGAGAATTCGTATTTCCTTAGTTATCAAAATATTTTTGTACAATTAAAACTTGTATAGCAAATATTAAGTAGAGTTTTGCAATTTTTTGACTTGCAAAATAGTTCTCATATTACAGTTGTATACGTGACATGATTATTTTTGTTTAATCCTTCTAGGCCCCCTTTTGAGGTATGATAGTAATTATCATCAATGAGAAGATCCACATGTGAATCTTTATGGTGGTTTTTTTAATAGTTTTTTTTTTAACCTAGTGATTAATCACACTAAGCTACAAGAACGAAACCATTAGCAACTTTAAAGTTTTTAATACATAGATCTACTTGCAAGATAAATATATACACACACACACATTCTTTGTCCAATTCAATTTATATATACACATTTTCATTTATATGTTTATTCCATTTCTTTAGGGCCAGTATGAATGTTCATATTGTTTTAAGATACCTTCGCTTGGGTCATTAATCATTTGATGCAAGATTTTATCTTTGCTAGTAATTTTTAGGAAAATTCTATGGTCCCATCATTATCCAATGACACACGTGATATCCAACCGTGATCAAACTACTAAAATAGTTAATATTTCAATTACTATATTTATTTTAAGAGTTAGGTGGTTCACTAGATGGTTCCATCAACAAGACCATACAAGTTCTTTAATTTTTATTGATTCTAGATCTGTCAAGGTGTGATTGGCTTGAATTTTTCTATTAGTTTAGAATCTCTTTTGAAATTATTTTTAAGATATATTGTAATTAAAATTAATTACTAAACACCAAAATCACATGTTTAAAATATGCCTTAGGTCATATAAAGGGACCCACATTTAGTAAATGCAAGATATGTCACGCCCCAAAGGGTATCCTATACGCGACAGTCCGCCACACTCGATATTTTAAACTCAAGTATGACAACCTCAGTCATTTCATGAGTTTAGACACTGGGTGTAAGGCTTACGTTCACCATGTAGGGGATCTTACTTTGAATCGAAATAGCTTAAGAAGACATACATAGCGATAAGAATATAAATCATAACAGTTATAACCAAGATTAATCTATTACAAAGATCTAAAGGGCATACCCTCGTCAAAATATCAAGAGTCCTTAGGTCCGCAAAAGTCTCTTACAATGACTTATATATATATATATATATTATTAAGGGGATTTAACTAGCAGTCTATGCCTAACATCAAGGTCCCGACTTCTTCAAAAAACTCGTTAAATTCCAAAAGCTATACCTGAGGAAAATGTCATCTTGGGGATAGCTATAAATAATTGTACTGCAACAAGAAACTATAAGGGTATAAGCTTACGAGCTTAGTGAGTTTCACTTCCAAATTAAATACTTCATCAAACAATAGGGAAAAGTTATATTAACAATCATATGAAATACACAAGCACGTGAACATACAATACATAAGACTTTCCAGGAGTCCTATGCTGAATGGATTTACGCCCTCCATTTAAGATTAGGTGTTTCAGGCCCATACGACCATAAATTTCAATTTTTCTCATTTATATAGTGGTTGATTCAGGTGCCCACCCACTCATTAATTCTGTAGTTGATTTAAGTGCCCACTCCACTTCCATTTTAATTCAAGCCATTCCATGCCAACATTCGATTTTTCAAGCCCACTCGTTGCCTAGCATTATGCCTTCTTCCCACAAAGGTATAAGAACAAATGTAATGTGACTCCAAATATGTTATGCATGGACACTTTAGTTATCAGATCATGGCATATTATTTATGCATATTATAGGTGATCATAGTATTTCAAACACTTCAATTCTATAACTCATACACATATTTATAGCAAATCCCATTTCGTTATTCTTAACATCAATGCAACTAAATAGAATTCACATGCGGATTCCCATTTTATCTTGTCCTATTTTTAATGCCACTATCATTACAAGCACAATCATAAGCATGTAATTTAAAGAAAGTGAACTCACTTTGCCAATGCGCGAAAATTCAATTAATCGTAATAATCCTCAAAAAGTCTAATTCGTCTCCTAAGTCCCCTAATCAAAAGAAATAACTCCAATGAGTATTTCTATAAAGTTTAAGTGAACTTATAAATTCTATTCTAACAAGTTCATCAAAGTTCATCTAAAAGGAAATTCCAACTTAAAATGGTCATAACTTGGTCATTTTAACTTGGAATTTCGCATATAATATACCGATTTCTATCTATTCAATGAGAGCTATCCATTTGTAAAGTTATTTTCATCAAATAAGGTCGCTTGATCCATGAATAGTAGGGTACAAAATGATATACGAGATTCCCTATAAACCCTCGTTTTCTTGGCAAACCTAAGTTCGATTTCAGGAAACTTAAAACCGAAAACTGAAACCCTAAATGAACGCCTCTAGACCAATCGGACCTGGAAACCCTATGTCTGGTAATGCCAAGAATGAAACCCCAAAAGAATAGAAACAATTTAACTCCAAAGTAAAACCCTAAATCGAAAAGTCAACCAGAAATCCTAAGTCAACAAAACTTTTAGGAAACCCTAGCAGTTTAGATCCGGCAATCCCGTGTTCTCAAACCATGGAGTCAAAACATAAGTAAGAATTGTAGGTTGGCTCGTATTAATATTAGAATAATTAATAATACCAGATGAGTGGTTTCGACCTATTTCAACCCCGTTCGGATACAGATCTTGAAAAGCATGTCCTGGGGCTTGGGATATTAAATATATGATACTAGTACCATTAGAATCGTAATTTCATAACATTTCTAAATATATCAGTTATATAATTTTTCGGATCATAGAATTTAAGGTTATAACCTTTTTATCATATTTCTATTAATACCGGTAATTTAAGTGTCTAATCAACTTTTTGCTTTCTTTCACACTATTCATCAGGTACAACCATCCATACCTTATTCTTACAATTTTACATCACTTCCTTACAAGTTTACCTTTCCAATACATTTTATTACTTAAAGTTAATTATGAAAATTGAATTTTATTACACAAAACAAATTCAAACCTCTCTCTCTCCCCCTTACAAGAACTGGCGCCCCTCCCTTGCTCTCTCCTCATATTTGTTTGATTTATTATTATTATTTATTACTTACACAAACCCTAAATCATATTTCCTATATAATCTCTTTTTCTCTCCCTCTCCCTCTCCCTCTCCATCCTTGCCATGAGCCCCCTTGCCCACACACACACACACACAAATTTTTTTTCTTCAAGTTTCCTTCTTAAAACACTAAATAAGTAATAGATCTTGATCCTACCACTATAAAACATGTAATGGCAAAGTCATACATGTGTGATTCACTAAAAATCCCCATGAGCTTTATGCTAGGGATGTGGAAATACTAGAACATGATATCCTTGCCATCACAATGAGTAGATCTTACTATTAAAGTAAATATAAGTATTTTGCTATATCATTGTTATATGTCGCTCATATAGGAATTTTGTGCATATATTCTCATTTTTACTCCCACCTACATATAGTCATTGTTGCATTACACTCATAACATAAGTAGTATAGTAGATCTATTTGTTCAGAGTAGTTAAAATGACATAGCCACTTATTTTACATGCAAGAAGGACTTGCTACATGATAGTCTTAGTGAAGGTATTGATCAAAACTCAAGATCCATTTTGTTTCTATCAAAAAGTGATTTCTAAAATTCGGATCTTGGAAAAGAACCATTTAGAAAACATATTTTCCAACTTCAAAATGAATGTTTTACATGTAAAATGAAGGGCTTAGGTGATAGGTGTCATAAAGTAGTGATTTTTATAAGTTGATCATGGTTTTACTATGAGAAATTTTCAAAATAAGAAAATGATTACAAAAGTCAAGTTAGATCTATGATTTAACTCCAACAAAAAAGTAGAAATTAGTAACTAGGGTGAAATGCCAAGAAAGCACTTATTTTTCAATCCTAAAACAAGAGTTTTATTAAAGAAATAGAAGCCTTAGGGAGTAGGTTTGATTAGAACTTAGTTTTAGAAAGATTAAATTAGTTTTTCATAAGAAACAATCTCAAAAACAATTTTCCAAAATTCGAATCTAAAAATGATCCTTATTTAAACACCTATTTTCAAATGTCAAAATGAGTATTTTAATGGAAAATAAAGAAACCTTAGGAAATAGAAGTAATAAAAACTTGATTTTTTTAAGAGTAAATGTGTTTTATCAAAGTAAAAACTTAAAACAAAGGAAAGGTTTTCCAACTAAGATCAAATAATATTTTCCTTTCCAAAAATTGTGCAAAATTCATTATTAGGCAAAAATCACTTTAAAACATTTATTTTCCAACCCTTAAAGGAAGAAAATTATTAAGATAATGAAGGTATTAGGTATGTAGGTCATCAAGGCCTTATCATAGTAAGAATATGCATGATCAAAGGAATAAAGCTAATTTACTCAAACAAGTGTTCAAGACATTATTACAAGGAGAAAGTTCTTGCAAAATTCATTTTAATCAAGAATCATTGAGGAATTACATGTAGATAGTCATATCATGACATTCATGATCATAACTTGTAGATATTGCATAAACATATAATATTTGTTAGAAATAATGCAAATTTCACAAAACAATTTCGGAGTTTCAAATTCTAGGTACTGATTAGATCTGATCCGGACATTCCGAGATCTAAAAGTTTTCAAAATTTAGTAATAACATCATAAAAAGATAGATTTTTTGAAGTAGATAGAAATCGATAGCTTATTCGCGAAATTTCGAGTTAAAATGACTAAATTATGGCCATTTTAAGATGGAATTTCCAATTACCATGGAAATTACGAATTCAAAGAATTTTATTTGAAAAGTTTGGAATTAGTTATGGTATGAAATACTCAAAGGGGTATTTCTTTCGTTTAGATGATTTTGGAATCGGGGGAAATTCGTGTTTCTGGATTACTATCGTTAGAGATCGAAGACCATGGCCGAGTGAGTTTACTATCTTTAAATTATATGCTTGTGATTGTGCTTGTAACGTTAGTGGAATTAGAATTAGGGCATGATAAAAATATGATTGTGTATACGTGAGTTCTACTTGGGTGAATTGATGATAAGAATATCAAAATGAGCTTGTTGTAAATATTTATATGATTTAGTATAGAATTGAAGTGTCTGCAATATCTATGATTGCCCATAAATTGATAATTAATATGCCATGATCTTATAATCAAATTGACCATGCATACCATATGTGAGTCACATTGCATAGGTTATTATACCTTTGTGGGAAGAAGGCATAATAGCTGGGTAATGAGGGGCTTATAAACTCAAATGTTTGCGAAAGGGCTGGAATTGAAAATATGTGTGGATAGGTACCTATATCAACCACAATATAAATGAGAAAAATTGCAATCTATGGTCGTATGGGCCTGAAACACCTAACCCCGAATGGAGGGTGTAAATCCATTCAACATAAGATTTCCAGAATATCTTATATATTGTATGCTCATGTGCTTGTGCATTTCATATGGTCTTTAATATTACTTGCATGATATATATTACTTGTTAAGCATTTAATTTTGGAAGTGAAACTCACTAAGCTAGCATAGCTTATACCCCCACAGTTTCTTTCTAACGTAGTTCCTGTACATATGGCTGCATTCCTGGACCTAACCAAATCAGGTAATGCGAAACTAGGAGTTATCTCCTTAGAAGTTCACGATTGGTTTCCTACAGTTTTAAATAGTGAACCTAGAAAGATCAAGTATTACCAAAAAGATAATACCTAAACTTATGTGTGGTAAGAAAATGCCCTTTAATGCTTTGTAACTGATCCTGAGATATCTGTGGTTTATATTTTTATGCTTATCCAATCAAATTAAACTATCTATCTCTAATTGTTTATGTATTCTATTGTCGTAAGGGAACGCCTTGGATACTAGCACAAGACTTCTAAATGACTGTGATAGTGATTCTCAAGTCTCGTTTAGCATGTGGCGGACTATTATGTTTAAGGTACCCTTTGAGACGTGACATTCCCAACCTACAAAGTGTATTATATGTACATGCAATACTTACAAGTTATTATCATGAATGTCATGAGATGAGCTATCTATATGTATATCCTTAATGACATTTGATATGAAGAATTCTTTTAGAACAATTTTGCTTTGCAAAGCTTTTGAAATTATTAGACTTAAGAAAACTAGTTTTCATTTCTTGCTAAATCACACTTGCTTTTATCAAAATACAACCTTAATGACCTATATGCCTCATACCTTCATTATTTTGATAAAATTCTTCATTTTGGAGTTGAAAAATAGATGTTTAAATAGGGTTTACCTAGTTAGGAATTTTACAAAATTCTAAGGAATGAAAACATTGTTTAATCTATATTTTGAAACCTTTCCTTGTTTTAAGATTACACCTTGATAAAGTTTACTTCTACTTGTCAAAATTGGGTTTTTATTATATGTATTCCCTATGACTTCTATTTTTCCATTAAAATCCTTATTTTGACATTTGGAAATAGGTGCTCAAATAGAGGTCATTTCTAAATCCAAATTTTGAAATTTATATTTGAGATTGTTTCTTGTGTAAAACTCATTTAAGCTTTCTAAAATTAATTCCTAATCAAACCTACTCCTTAAGGTTTCCATTTCTTTAATAAAACTCTTGTTTTAGGGTTGAAAAATAGGTGTTCATATATCAAGCTTTCCTTTTTACAAATTTTAAGTTTGTTGTTGGGGTTGAAACATAATGTTAACATAACTTTTGTAAACTTTTCTTGTTTTGAAAATATCTCTTATTAGATCTAGGCTTTACTCATCAAAACCATTCCTTTATGTTACCTATTCCTAAACCCTTCATATTTAATGTAAAATACTCATTTTAAAGTTGGAAAATTGCCTTTCTAAATAGTGTTCGTTTTAGATCTGAATTTCCAAAAATCATTTTTATTGAAACTAAAATAGATCTTATACTTTCTAACATCTTCCCACTATTATTATGCTACTAAAAGTCCTTTATGAACATAAAACAAAAACCTAAGGCATTTATGTACTCAAAACAACTAGATCTATTATACTATGCTAGTCATGAATGCAAATACACTATGAACATTATGTAGATAAGGCTAATAAATGAATACATACACAAAACATCATTAATAACAACATAAATCAATAATAAAGCAAAATAGTAGCAAAGCAACTCAAATAACAAGATCCACAATATTGTGATGGCAAGAGTCTCATGCTTAAGTGTTTCCAAATCCCTGGCATAAAGCTCATGAGGATTTTTTAGTAGAATCACACATGTAGAATCTTACCATTACATGTTTTATTGTGGTAAGGTGTAGATCTATTACCTATTAGATGTGTGAAGCTAGAAAAACTTTGAAGAAAATATTGTGAGAGTGTATATGTGTGTGTAGGTGTGTCACGGCACAAGAGAGGAGGAGAGGGAGAGAAAAAAATTTCAAAGGTTTGTTTTAGAGAGAAAAGAGAGAAACTGAAAAGTGAAAGGCAAAAGGAGTATTTATAGAAAAGTGGATTAAGGTTTGTGTGATAAATAAATTGAAGAAAATAAAGCAAATTGAGAGGGAGAGTATGGGGAGGGGGCGTTGGTTTGCAAGGAAGAGAGAGAGAGAGAGATGTGTGTTATTTTGTTTAATAAAATTCAAAATTTAAAATTAACTTAAGTAATAAAAGTATTGGAAAGGTAAATGTAAGGAAAATGATGTAATATTATAAGAATAGGTTGTAAGGATGTAAGAATAGGGTATGGGTAGTTGTACTTGTAAATAGTGTGATTAGAAATCAAAAAGTAGATTAAACAATTAAAGTACCGATAGTGATGAAAATACGATAAAAAAGCTATAATTGTAACTTTTATAAACCGAAAAATTATATAACTGATATATTTGGAAATCTTATGAAATTATGAATCTAACGGTCTAATAACATATTTTTAGTATCTTGAGCCCCAGGACATGCTTTTCAAAGTTTGGATCCGATCGGGTTCGAAATAGGTCGAAAATTCACTAATCTGATACTTTTAAGCACCTAATATTATTACGAATCAATCTACACTCTCCGCTCATATTTCAACTTCTAGGTTTAAGAGCACATGGTTGCCGGATCTAAACTGCTAGAGTTTCCTAAGGATTTGTTGACTTAGGGTTTCCGGTTGACTTTTCGGCTTAGGGTTTAAGCTTGAAATTACCCTAAAAATTAGGGTTTACAAGATATATATAATTATTCCATGCATATGGTATTTGCAAAAGTGTTTTGTTTCAATCTTGTGGCTTGACAATGCAAAAAAGGTGGGCAAAATATCTTAGTAGCTCATACATGCAACATGCAATTTGTCTGCACATTAGGTCTCTTATTTTCAAGATGTGGTTTCGAGAGTCTATTTTAATAATTTAGTTGCTTTAAATCCCATTTTAATAATTACTTTTCATAAAAGATTATACTGACGTTTCACTCCATTAGCTTCCAATTCCTTATTATAACATCCACTCATTGCTTGATGCTAGTTTCCTTTTATCTTTTTGTAGTTTCATGCCATTTTCTATTTTTCCAATATTATCATCATCATTATTATTATAAATATATATTCTTAATGCTATTAGTTATTTAAATCAGTTATAATTAACCAATCAAGAACTATTACTTAGTAGAGTTGATGTGAACTCTAATTTGTAAAAATTGGAAAACTTGGGAATTCTAGATAAAGGAAATAAAAGATTGATAGTTCAAACATAGAATTAATAGTGTTTTTATTAAGTGTATTCTAATTGACTACCTAAAAAATTCTATAGTCTGGTCATGTTTTTTTCTTCAACATCACGTCATGTTCACACTACTAAAATACTTAATATATTACTTATTATATTTATTTTAATGAAATGATAGAAGTTTCAATTTTGAATTTTACATTGTCTGTTTATGTTGTAAAAGAAGTTTAAAGTCAAGTAATTTTGATGAAACCCTTTTTATTAATTAGCGAAAAGGTCTCTTTTGGTATCTAAACTTTGATGAAATGGACAATTAAGTACCTAAACATTAAAAGTCAAATTTTATACCTAATTAAACTTTCATGTCCCTAAACAGTACTCACTCAATCATTGTCTGATATGTATCAACTACTTTAAGAAACAATAAAAGAGTATGGATAACAAAAAAGGATACGAAAAGTTTAATTAAGTTTGAAATTGGATTTTTTTTAAGTTTAGATACCTGAAAGGATATGAAAAGTTCAATTAAGTATGAAATTAGACTTTTAAAAAATTCAGGTACCTAATTATCTATTTTATTAAAGTTCGAGTACCAAAAGGATTTTTTTCCCTATTAATTAACATATGGTAAAATCAACATGAATAATTATGGGATGCAAAAAAATTTGGAGATAATATAACCACACTTTTCATAATTAGTATCATAATCTAGATGATGACAATCTTAATTCGGGTGTGGAAAAGGACCCAGGTCACGTAGCCATACTTACCGATGTCCCGACCAAAGATCTACGTGAAGTTGAAAGGTATGCAGTGGTGGTGTTAGGATGATATATAACATGCAAACCCATCCGAAAGTCAGACCAAGCCAGCTATATCGCAAAAGTGGACAGTTGGATGAGTCGCTATCCATGTCCCGACAAGGCGACAACCCACCATCACTGCATTCTATTCCGATCTATCATTTTTTATTCATATGCCAAGTCTTGTGAATTCCGTTTTCTTATTTTTACTTAGAAGCAATACACCATGCAAAGGACATCTTGGCCAAATATCCTAAATATATATTTATTAAATAGCATCATTGTCTTATTATCTTATTGTGTACTTTGACACAAATTTTATGCCTAACATATTCTATTATAGACGTATCTTATATATTTCTTGTCTTGTTGGACTTGTTAGGCATGTAAGAACATCATATGAAGGAGCCGAAAATTGTAACCGTAAGGTAATATAACCATGGCCTAAAGCCTGGCCTCTTTCTTGTAAGGAAAAACCTTTTTAAGTTAGTGGAATCCTTCATAATGGCTGATCCGTTTCCCTCGAAGATCGATAGTGATACTAATTGTAATATCAAATAGGGATAAAAAAATCTTAATCTTCTCGTCGCCATTAGTAAAAGTATGAGAGACACAATAGAGCTTTTTTAATGCCATCGTGGTATGTTGGAGTAGCATTGTCAATAATAAAGTAGATGGTTTTATTACCTTACCTCAACCATTGGCGATGCATGAAAATAAACCAAAAAGAAATAGTTATTTCAGATCTTATTATCTTTCCTATGTTTGGAATCATTTTGAAAATTGGATCGTAATTCTTAGAATCGGTAATTTGGGCTACAAAAGAAGAATTTGACTTGCAATTCTATTCATTCTTGTCGCTAGTTCTAAACCAATAGAGTTTGAATATTGATGATCTAGACTAGACTTAAGAGAATCGTTGGCCTACCAAACCGAAACATGATTATAGGTGCATCGAAGTTGGACCTGATGCGGCTACTTTAATGCCTAAGTCAGCAGGCATATCAATTTGTGGATAGATTACAAATATGAATTATAGTCTAGGCGATATTACTATTTCAATGGAGGAGAAAGAATTATTTATAGCCAAATAATCCTTGGTAGTTGAGTACACCATGAGATTATGGGACAGTAAGTAAATGGATAGTTGGCGATAATAATTATAGTGGATGTGAGGTGAACCTATTAATTCACTTTCACATGTGTCGAACCTGACTAATGAGAGCATATTGAGAGATGTCGAGTGCAACGCTGCAGGAGTCAATCGATAGCCGAGCCAAGGTGACTGGTGCTTTAGTGGAGCTTTAGGTTGTTGTTGGGATGGGCTGGGCCCTATCCCAATGGATCAGCCCAAATGGCTCATGGGTTAGACTCGACTTGGAAGGTTTGTGTTCAAGTGAAACCATCAATTGTCCTTCAATTAACATTTTAACCATCAAAATATTTATTATCTACATTTTTTTCGAAGTGACACTTTTCACAAATATCACCACATGCTATTCATATCTATTCCATGTCATAGTAGTTTCGACTCCATAATCATTTCATTCAAACCATTCTTATATATTAATTGTTAGCTCCTAAAATGAATTATAATTTGAAAAAGAATTGTGGAAAATATAGGTCATTGTCTGAAAGCTTGTGATTTTTTTCACTATGACGCGTAATATAACCAGATTGTTAGCTACGTTGTCATCACTTTTTAAAATGTTAGGATATCACGACAGCTCTTTCTATGCATAAAATTAAGCATTGCCTTGGTATAAATGCAACATCAACTAAAAAGATAAATTACATGCAAATGTATTAACATCTCAAAGGTAGATTTAATTTTATGTAAATGAAAAAAGAAATCAGTATTATATAAAGTGGTGTAAATAATAATTAACATTTTAAATGGTTGAAAAATAATTAGTATTATATAAAGAACGAATCTCTTTTTTATGTTTATCACGCCCCCAAGGATACCCTAGTAGTAACACACATCTTATGGTACTGCCTAATGCCTTAAGACTATATAACTAAGGAAATTAGAAGACATCAGATACAATCATATGAATAAGCTAGTACTAGTCACACCTTGGAAGATGACTTATTTCAATAAATAGAATCTTTGGTTGCTTTGATAAGAATGATGGATACATATAAGTCACATCATAATAGATAAAACTACTACATCAAATGTTTGAATAATAAGGTATTACAGATCATATCTAGTCAGATAAAGTCTCGAGAACATAAACCAATGTCCAAAACATCATATAATATATCACTAGACAATAATATCCTGCCCGACCCATATTCCTTCTAGCTTTGAAAGCCTTACTAGTGCTAAACTCCGGGAAGATATAAGCCACAGTCGAAGGATAACCTTGAAAAAGCTATAAAGGTATGAGCATAAACCACTTCTCGGTGAATTACTACAATATACCACATGTCAAGCAAGTTGGCAAACGATTTATTATCAATCATATGTATGCATCAATCAATCATATGCTCAAGCATAAGCTTAGATAAACCAGACTCCAAATAGAATGGAGATTTATGCTCTCTCATCAAGGTTAAAGGAACCTAGTCTCAATGACCTACCTACCCAGAAGAAACTAAGCACACAAGAACATCAACAATGCTTATTTTAATTTTCACTTTATCTTAAATATGTCTTAACACTCACTCCATGTTTTACGACTTAGAAACTCCATTAAGTGTTAGTTCTTTCATGCTGATACCATAGGCGGTGCCTTTCATTTGCCACTTAGTTCTCGTAGAACTGAACGGAACAAAGGTAACCTTACGTAGAACTAGGAACCTTTCATTTAGAAAAACTAAGCATTACTAGAAAATCGAAATACTAACACGTACCAAGCTATCACACTATTTATGCAATTATGCACGTTATGCTATGCATGCCCATTTCATTTATGGTACCAATATTTCTTAAGCAATCTTCAAGTTGATCACACAATATACAGACAATCAACATGCTACATGCCAAGTTCATAGCAAGGTTTGTCATCACTTTCATTAATATAGTTTAGTAATTCAAACAGACACCATATAGCAAGCATTATACCCCAAACCCAAATTTACATCAATTTCATTATTATTTTATCATTACATATGCCTCTAAGTTATAAACACATATAATGTGATAGATCTAAGTTACTCACCTACTTATCTTAACCCAATCGTAATAATCAATTGGAAAGTCTAAATGTGAATCAACATCACCTATTGGATGAATCAAGGCATTCAACATTAACACAAATAATTATGTAATATTTACTATTGGTGCCAATGTGTTCTAAATTTATATTTCCTATATTTTAAGGCATTTTATCCTTTCATGGTCTTTGATAGTTTTACAAGGTCTTAGGTGTAAGGTGAAGGTTACAAGCGTGATATAAGGAGTAATGAAACTGAGCATGCACAGGCGTGATGTAGGCCGTGATAGGTGATCACAAACGTAACAAGGATATATCTTTATTCAGAGAAGATAATGGGCTATGATACGACCATGATAAGGTGATTACGGCCTGAGCCACGATGGTAGCATATTTTGAAGTTTTACTCCAAAAGGATCACGGCCTTGATCACGGCCATGATATGGGTTGTTTCCATTTCCAAGAAGATCACGGTCTTTACTAAGTCTTTCATTTTTGCTAATTTTGATCTTTTTGTCAATGTTCTCCAATTGTCTAAGTTTCATTTTCATTATGTTTCTTCTCTTGATCCTATTTCATGTTTATATCTATGTTTAGGGTGGTCACATCATCTTAAGTTTTTAAGTTAAAAATTCATCTAAGTCCCATATTCTCTATTGTTGAGTATGAGACCTATACTAGGGTTCATAGGGTTTGCTTTTATGTTTTGACATTTGATTCTAGGTTACACTGTCAAGTTATACATTATACTTATGATCACGCTTTTTCTATGTCTTTTTAAATTCCTTCAAATACACAGATATTTACCGACCAGTATATTGGGTGCATGTACAGTAATAATATATCAGTGAATATTGAGTCATGTCTACAGGGAGTGAGGACTAGCTATCAAGTATATTAATCCAAATTGAAGCTAGGCAAATCAAAAGTGTCTCTTTTTGGATTTTCTTTTATAAAACTAAACCACACAAATATATGGGATTTCCAACACATGTAAATTGAATATGTTAAGAGTGAACAGATCTAAATAATAATCAAATGTATGCTACTAATCAGAAATACACTTGCCAATCCAAATTGTCAGTGGGTTTAGTATTTTCAATCAATAAAGCACTAGATAACAACTCCTTTTTCCAAAGTAAGCTATTACCCTAGATTAACCAATCAATATTCCCTATTCCTAGAAAAGTGATCAATTGAAAAATCTATTTCAATTATCAAACCCTAATAGAATGCAAACCCATATCCCTATGTGATTTCGAACCCTGATTAGCTAATCACAAAATTGACTAGAAAGGAATTTTTCAATTTTGATCCTAATCTATCATGAATTCCATATCTAATCTAAAATACATGAATGGTGAAATAACATCAACAATTTGAATATGAATGAAGATTCAAGCAATAGTAGAAATCATCAACTAAATAATCTAAATCAACAACTCAAAACCTTATTTAAGGTAAAAAGAAACAAGTTTTAAACATCATCTAATAATTGAATGTAGAAAAAGAACAAAATCACCTTGTCAAAATAATCTCGTTCTTGAATTCAAACACAAATGATGTCTTTCACTTGAATCCCGATGTGGAATCCTTAATCAAATTACAAAGGAAACCTTTCTACTATCTAATGCCCTAAGCTATGAAGGAGCTATGGAAAAAGAGAGAATTTCGTGCTAGGGTTCGTCCACATACAAAAGATACAACAAAAGGAATTTATACACGAAAAGCAAAGGAATCCCATCGGTTACAATGTAGGCTAGTAGTTACAACTTTTACTCAAGTGCCATACTAGCGACATGGGATATACGCTAGCTAAAGGCTGGCAGCATTAGCCCCATGCTAAAGATTTTGCTTCTATTTTTTTACAAAGCCGGCTTAACACTGGCAGCTTGATTCTTCCAGTAGCCGGCATATGTTTAGAAAATGAAGGTCAATGAAATTTGCTCCCTAGACTGGCTGTGTACAAGACAACTTTAATAATTTCAATTCTATGCACACGATATACCGACTTAAGGCCGGTAGCGTAGACATTTCATTTGTCGATGTGTGATGAAAAATTCCAACCCTCGCTTAATTTTTCATCTAAAGCTAGCAATGTTTGTTTTCCATGTTTAAAGGCCGACTGTTTCCATATTTAAGGTTGGCGGTGTTGTTTTATCATTGGCCGATGTAAGTTTTGTTCTTCTCTAAATTTGTGTAAAACTTCTCCAATTTGCTTGTTTTTTATTCATAAGTCCTTGATGACCTGAAATATCAAATTATTCATACTTAAATACCAATTCCATATGATTTATATAAAATCTATAATAATTCATCATGATTTAATCAATGAAAATTGAGTAAAATATGACTTTATCAACTTATGAGTTACACCATTATCATTCTAAGATCTTAAATTCTTCTCTATTGATTGTTTCACAAGTGCAAGTGCAATTTCAACTAATATTTACTTTGTTTGTCAACCTTATCTCCACATATGGGTGAAAATCTTCTAGAGTTATATTCTAAGTTCTAATCACTTATTCAAGTTGCTAGTATGTTTACAGGTTCAAACAGGTTTTATTGTGTATTTAAACATGATTTGTTCTTAAGAACACATATATGGCTGAATGCTCTAAGGTTTTATACCTAAGGTTGTTTTAGCTAGTTTAGCCTTTCATTCTTATTTTCATCCATGTCTCCATATTGCAATAAGCCTAGATCACCCAGTTATATAGCATAGTACATTGTATAGTTGTAGGGTCCAAAGTTTTCTATAAGTATTATAAAGATCAAATCATGTTATATGTTCATTTTACTAAGTATAAGCTAAGTTTTATCATAATACATGCATGGTAGACTCCATTCCTGTCACACCCCACAAGGTACTGTAGTTGTAACGATGCATTATGTAACCAACTGAGGCCTCTAGAAAGGTACATGATCATTATACAACTAACATGCTGTCATGCCCCGGAAGGTATCCTAAATATGGCAGTCTGCCGCATATAATATTAAAGCTATGAATGATAATCTTAGTCATGCAGGAGCTTTGATATCACATGCAAGGCGTGCTTACATGATAGTAGGAGACTCACAGGGGAATTACATTTAAGTAGATAATAAAAGCATGCAAGAACTTATATAAATAAACATGTAATATTCATTTGGATAATAATCTCTTACAACTTCTTGGGGGCATTCCCCATTCTAAATAGTCTTGCTTAACTAAGCCATCAACAAAATATATATCAATATACCATGAGTCTACTATAGAGATTTTTCTTAGAAGTCTATGTCAAAACTAAATACATATAACTTCTCTCAAAAACTCCTAGTAGCTTTGGCTTATACCTGGCAAACGGGGCTCGTTGGTGCCAACCATAAGTAATCATACTATAACAAAAAGCTATAGGGGTATAAGCAAAACTAGCTTAGTGAGATAACTCCCATTTAGAAAACATTTCCATATATCAAACAAGTATTTAAACAACCATATGAGAATGCACTAATCACATGAGCAAACAAATTACACAAGATTAACCGGAAACCATGTGTAGCATGGATTTTACGCCCTCCATGTCGGGGGTTGGGAGGTCACAAGCCCATACGACCATCAATATTTGCAGATTTATTGGCTCCTACACGCTCTGTAGTCTTTTCGGCTCCTACTTGCCCATGTAGACTTTTTGGCTCCTACTAGCCACCACTACAACTCCTTGTTTCTCCACACGAAGAATAGTAGTCAAATAAATGTGACTCACAAATATGATATTCATGAATTATTTTCAATATAGGTTTAACCAAATAATGTTGAGTTCAAGTTAAAAGCGATCAAAACAATATTCATCATATCAATACAAGATAATATAAATTATTCATCAACTCCTTTTTCGATATTCTTAACTTTTATTCAATCAGTCATGAATCCAAGTCACACAATATTTGTTCATTTTATCTTTTCCTTATTTTTTAGTGCTACTAGTTACAAGAACAATCAAGGAAATGTAACTAGTAAGGGATTAACTCACTCCATGACAATCGCTCCTAGTCGAAGTAGTCTTCCGGGAAAGTGATCTAGGTTCCTTCTTCACCTAAATAAGATGAAATACCCAAAATGAGTCTGTCATAGAATTTCTATTTTTGAAAATTCTAAATCTATCTTAAATTCACGATAAAATCATATTGTAGGAAATTCCAACTTAAAATGGCCATAACTTGCTCATTTTAACTTGGAATTTCGCATATTATATATCGTTTTCTACCTATTCGAAAAGATCTACCTATTTCTAAAGCTATTTTCATCAAACTAAGTAGTTTGAGTCCCAAAATAGTGGTGATCAGATTCACCACGAATTTTCACAAAACTTGTATTCCTTCTTTTAACAAAAACTCATCAAAGAGATAGATACTATAATAGTTTGTAAAACCTTTGAAATATATATACATATATTTATTGACTCATATCAAATGTATGAAACTAATGAAGTTGTCTCAAATCATAAATTTTTTGTAATAGTAAAGTTTTCTAAAGATTTTGGAAAAGTGAAACTTTTGAAAATTCCTCTTATTTTTGCTAGAGAATATCTCAAGTTATTTTAAATGAGTATTTCTCTTTTCCTTAATTTCATTTACTTAGTCTTTTTAAATTTCCAAAGATTGATTTTTATTTTCTAAGCTTAATTTCTAATACTTTTTGAAAGTAATAATAATTCTATATTTATAGAAACAATTTCCTTATTTCTTGAGATCATTCTATTTTTCTATGAAAGAAATTTCTTGGTGTTTGTCAAACTAGTATTGATGAAAAAGCGAAGTTTAGGAAAACTTTTTGTCGAGCCTGGATTTTTTCCACTCTATCTTAATCTGGTTCATTTCTCCTAACCCGATTCACATTAAACCCGAACCCATTTAACATGAATCCTCGACTAGGGGTTAAAAGAAATTTTTAAAAAAATTTTAGAGTCGCCACCCGATATAAATCGGGAAAAAATAAAAGTTAGGATCAATGGGTCGGTTGATCCTAACTTAGCTACTAGTCTGCGAAAATTTGATTTAAAAAAATCAACTTTTAAAACCAGATATCATGGATTCGGGGGCTAACCTATTAAAACCAAATGGTTACCACTTTTGGAATTTTAAATTTCTAATCTATCCTTTTCATGCTCAAAAAAAATCAAAAATATATATTACATAACAAATATTTACAAGTCAAATCATTTATTTTTATTTTTTATGTGCTTTTCTTCATTTTTATTTTTTATTATTTTTTTTTTAGAAATAAATATCAACAAAATATCTTATAATTACAAAATATTTATTTAAAAGAACAAAACATTTTTTTTATTTTTTAATGTCGCCCCGCAGGTGCCACGTACTCGCTAATCGAGATCAGACAAAACGTAGTTCTTTTTAAAAAAAAACTTAATTTGTTGATCAATTTTAATTTTTTGAACTATTTTCATTTTAGTTCATTAAATTTTGAATTTTTTGTGAAAACCATTTTTGATGATCCTATGATCTAATCAATTGGTTTTTATTTCATGAAAACATATTTTTCTAAGTCCAAAAATCATTTTTTATTATTTTTAGAATTTTTGTTCTTTGGAAAATCCAATTTTATTATTTTTATTTATTTTTATAATTTTTTTATTATTTTTTTAAAACAAAATTCATCACATAAACCCACATATTATTCAGAATAATTTACAATACATTAAAAATATTTTCATGCATTAAATATGTATTTCTAAGGCAATTTGTGTATAATATACATACATTAAAAATATTTAAAAATATTAAAAATATCAAAAAAAATAAATTTATATAAAAAATAAATATTTTGATTTTTCTGGATTTTTCTGTATTTTTTGAATTTTTCTGAATTTTTTATGAATTTTTATAAATTTTTTGCTATTTTTTATTATTTTCTGAAATTAATTATATAATAAACTATTAATAAAATAATACGGATTAACCTGGACCGTCGGATGAAGCGGACGAGATCTGGAGCGTTGATCTCGCTGACCGATCTGGATCGTCTGATCGCTTGTTGACTCGATCTGAGCCGTCTGATCGCTTGATGAAATCTGGGCCGTCTGATCGCTTGATGAAATCTGGGCCGCTGATCTGCTTGATGAAATCTGGGCCGCTGATCTGTTTGATCAAATCTGAGCCGTCTGATCTGCTTGATGAATCTGACCGTCTGATCTGCTTGATTGAATCTGGACCGTCTGATCTGCTTGATTGAATCTGGACCGTCCGATCAGAGTTGACCGTTGACCGATGACCGACGACCGTTGACCGATGACCGACCGGGTTGGGTTCGGATTTTCGGGTCGGATCTCGGAGCTCGGCGGGTGAAGAAGACGATGACGCGACTTTTCGGGCGGATTCCGGCGGCTCCGGTGGTCCTCGGTGGCTGGAAGTTTGTCGGCCCGACTCCTGCTGCGACGGCGCGTCCTTTGGTGGTGGTGGCGTTCACTCAGAACGGCGGCAAGCGGCGGTTCCGGTGGTGGTTGTACGGCGGCGTTTGAAGAACAAAATAAAAAAAATTTTCAGAGAGAAATCCGATCAATTCGAACAAATCTAAGCACACTAAATCATCCAAATAAAGTTTCTAACATTGTTACAACACTCAATTTGGATTAAAACTGATCTAATCAATTCGAATTTGAAAAATTCGAATTTTATACCCTAATTTCAAGAATTTCGAATTGGCTTTTCTATGTATGTGTTCTTCTGAAATTGACTTGTGCCTTTTGCTCCTAGGACCTCCTATTTATAGGTTGCAAGCTCAATTTTCAGTTTCGAACGTTTCAAAAATGAATTGATTTTTGCCCTTGATTTTTCACGAATTTAATTAGAAAATCCACGATTAATTGTTTGAAACTGATGAATTGATGATTATTTTCATTTCCATGCCAGATTCATCCACTCAATTTTGTAACTCCTATTCATGTGCAATTGAATACTTTATACATTGAATTTTGTAACTTTTGGTTGTTTTTTTGCACTAATTTTGTAACCACTTTGTAACCACTTTGCAATCCCATCATCAATTTTGACAATCAATGATTTTTTGTCAGTTAAAAACTGATGCAAAGTAAGGCAAGAGTCACATTTGAGGAAAATGAAAAGACAAAAATGATAAAAAAGGCAAAAATTTGCCTTTGCTAGGGTTTGAACCTGTGTCCTTGAGCTTGAGTGTGTGTTTGGGTCCATATGTTTAACCAACAGGCCATTTGGCCTGTGCCTTGATCACTTAGCCAATTTCATCAATACTTAAGGCTTTTGGAAAATGAATTTAATTAAATTTTAAGCCTTAATTAATTGGGCAAAAATTGGGTGTCTACAGCTGCCCCTCTTTGTGGTAAAGTTTGAACAAAACTTTTGCCACAAAGAAAAAAGACAACCAATTTTTGCTTAGCTTCTCCTTTAGATTTTGAGATTTGGTTAGGTCATTTGCCGGACCTATGGGCTTTGGTTTGGTCATTTGCCGGACCAATGGGCTTTGGTCATTTGCCGGACCAATGGGCTTTGGTTTGGTCATTTGCCGGACCAATGGGCTTTGGTTTGGTCATTTGCCGGACCAATGGGCTTTGGTTTGGTCATTTGCCGGACCAATGGGCTTTGGTCATTTGCCGGACCAATGGGCTTTGGTCATTTGCCGGACCAATGGGCTTTGGTTTTGGTCATTTGCCGGACCAATGGGCTTTGGTCATTTGCCGGACCAATGGGCTTTGGGTTTGGTCATTTGCCGGACCAATGGGCTTTGGTCATTTGCCGGACCAATGGGCTTTGGGTTTGGTCATTTGCCGGACCAATGGGCTTTGGTTTGGTCATTTGCCGGACCAATGGGCTTTGGTCATTTGCCGGACCAATGGGCTTTGGTCATTTGCCGGACCAATGGGCTTTTGTTTGGTCATTTGCCGGACCAATGGGCTTTGGTTTGGTCATTTGCCGGACCAATGGGCTTTGGTTTGGTCATTTGCCGGACCAATGGGCTTTGGTTTGGTCATTTGCCGGACCAATGGGCTTTGGTCATTTGCCGGACCAATGGCTTTGATTTGGTCATTTGCCGGACCAATGGGCTTTGGTCATTTGCCGGACCAATGGGCTTTGGTTTTGGTCATTTGCGGACCAATGGGCTTTGGTCATTTGCCGGACCAATGGGCTTTGGTCATTTGCCGGACCAATGGGCTTTGGGTTTGGTCATTTGCCGGACCAATGGGCTTTGGTCATTTGCCGGACCAATGGGCTTGGGTTTGGTCATTTGCCGGACCAATGGGCTTTGGTTTGGTCATTTGCCGGACCAATGGGCTTTGGTTTGGTCATTTGCCGGACCAATGGGCTTTGGTTTGGTCATTTGCCGACCAATGGGCTTTGGTCATTTGCCGGACCAATGGGCTTTGGTTTGGTCATTTGCCGGACCAATGGGCTTTGGTTTGGTCATTTGCCGGACCAATGGGCTTTGGTTTTGGTCATTTGCCGGACCAATGGGCTTTGGTCATTTGCCGGACCAATGGGCTTTGGTTTCCATCTGGAATGGAGGGATTTCTAACTTTTGTCTTGAACATATTCTTCTAGTGAATGAATTTCTGAACTCTGTCTTGATTACCATCTTGAGTGGATGAATTTCTGAATTTTGTCTTGATCACCATCTTCAATTGATGGGTTTCTGAATTTTGTCACCATCACTATCTTCAATTGATGGGTTTCTGAATTTTGTCACCATCTCAAAAGGATGGATTTTGGGTCACCATCTCGAAAGGATGGATTTTGAGTTTGGGTAGTACTAGACTATCTGTCTAGACTAAAGGGTATTTGGGATTTTCTCAATCCACTAGGGGTTTCTTTCTCTTTCTCTTTTTCTTTTTCTTCCTTTCTTCTTTTTTTTTTCTTTTCTTTTTTTCTTTTTCTTTTTTTTCTCTTTTTTTTTTCTTCTTTTTTTTTTTTTTTTTTTTCTTTTTTTTTCTTTTTTTTTTTTTTCAATCCAACATGCTTCAACTTTCTATCAAAATTAGTTATTCTTGCCATAATATTTTCTTTTAAAATAAGAACAATCAATAGACCAAACTGTATAAACGCATTCATTCAGTATTATAAGATGCTCAAATTTCTTTTTCTGATGATTCAAATGGTGTTTGATTGGAAATTTGTTCAGAAGAATTTTGTGGGTTAGGCTTTGATTAACTTCAAAGAATTTCAGGCTTTGATTCGACTTCAGAGAATTTCAGGAATATCAACTTTGCTTATAATTAATTAAAATAAAATCAATTGATCACTTGAAATGACAAGTTTTATTGATCAAGGATAATAACTTTACAGCATCTGAGTTCACAGGATCCTTTAAATTGGGTCCATCCATTTGGGAAAGGATTAATGCTCCTCCCGATAAGACCTTCTTCACTATATATGGTCCTTCATAATTTGGTGTGAACTTTCCTCTAGAATCTTGCACATTTGGCAGCATTTTTCTCAAAACCAAATCACCTTCTTGGAAATTTCTTGGCTTAACCTTCTTAAATGCTCTAGCCATCCTTTGTTGATATAATTGTCCATGACACATGGCGGTTAATCTTTTTTCATCTAAAAGATTTAACTGTTCAACCTTTGTCTAACCCATTCAGCTTCTTCGAGCTCTGTTTCAGCCAATACTCGGAGCGAAGGAATCTCAACTTCTACTGGTAAAACAGCTTCAGTTCCATATACCAAGGAATAGGGCGTTGCCCCAGTTGACACTCTTACAGAGGTTCGATATGCCATTAATGCTAATGGGAGCATTTCATGCCAATCCTTGTATGCGATTGTCATCTTCTCAATGATTTCTTGATGTTTTTGTTGGCGGCTTCTACTGCTCCATTCATCTGTGGGCGATATGGAGTGGAATTCCGGTGTTTAATCTTGAATTGCTGACATAAATCAGTCATTGCATTGTTGTTCAAATTTGTACCATTATCAGTAATGATACTTTCTGGAGTTCCATATCGAGCAATGATATCTCTTTTGATGAATCGCACCACAACGGCTTTTGTCACACTGGCGTATGAAGCAGCTTCAACCCACTTGGTGAAGTAATCGATTGCAACTAGTATGAATCGATGACCATTTGAAGCTTTTGGCGATATTGGCCCGATTACGTCTATTCCCCACATTGAGAACGGCCATGGTGTTGACATTGACTGTAATTCCTTTGGAGGAGCATTTATCTTGTTTGCGTAATTTGACATAGATGCAAGATCTCACATGTTTGATACAGTCTGATTCCATGGTTAACCAGAAATATCCTAGCCTCATAATCTTTTTAGCTAGCATATATCCGTTCATATGAGGTCCACATACTCCCTCATGAACTTCTTCCATTAATTTTTGAGCTTCATTTTCATCTACACATCTCAGTAGGGTTGTATCAAATGACCTTCTGTATAAAGTATCTCCACTTAACAAGAAATGACTTGCCAGACGTCTCAATGATTTCTGATCCTTCTTTGTAGCACACTCAGGATAACTACCTGTTTGCAAAAACGTTCTGATATCTTGAAACCATGGTTCACTTGACTCAATCAGCACAGAATGCGGGTTCACTTCTTATTCGGACTTGCAAAGGTTGTATTCTTACTCCTTCAGTGAATTGGATCAAAGAGGCCAGAGTAGCCAATGCATCAGCAAACTGATTCTGAGTTCTCGGCACATAAGTGAAGGAAATTTCTTTAAACCTCCCTGCTAACTCAGCCAAGTGATTATGATAAGGAATCAACTTGGGATCCTTAGTTTTGAATTCGCCTCGAGTTTGGAAAATGATAAGTGATGAATCTCCAAACACTTCGA